>JAODUO010000084.1:835000-865000 GCA_025642075.2 Ridgeia piscesae | reverse complement strand
TTTCGTCCGACCCATCGCCGCAATCCTTTATGGTATCACACTGATATACCTTTCGAATGCAGTCTCCGTTGGCGCAAGTGAACTGCCGAGCATCACAGCCTGTAAATTACGCCAGATAACTTATATTGATCTCATCCGCAATGAAAGTATATACAATTATATGATAATCAAGTAAATTGTTTCATATATCATAGTATAGTAGTCTGTCATCGTTCGTGTAATTCAAATTGTTTGTAAATTCGTGTGGACGCGGTCTGTGCTGATGTGCAATTGCTGGTGGTTCCACAATACACCGTGTACCAGCGATCTGTAACCTTCGTGGTCCTTCGGCGGCTGAAACCCAAATGTTAGTTCGGAAATTGCGGCCCACACATTCTTGGAGTAAATGTCGAATCTTGAGCTAATTAGTCCTCTCAACTTTGGTTTAGTTCACTCAGCCGTTGCTCAGTGGCTGAAGCGTTTGATTGTCAAAGAAGACACCACGAGTTCGAATCATGTATACCATGTCGGTCCTTAGGCAAATTATTTCACAGTACATTGTTCCAGGTCACTCGAACATATAAACGAATGCATGGCTACTGACAGTGGTGGATGTTTGTGTACGAAGATTCTTCGCGTAATTGCAGCGTGGCTGAGTCTTTCCCAGGTAACTAATTATAGTATTCGACTGATAAGCCTTCCAGGGTGTAAAGGTGAAAGTGCTTTGAACAATTCCAGTGGCTGGCTACTGCAGTATATAGGAACTTACTGTTTTAACACATGCATACAAGACGAGCAAGACGACGGAATGATGCAATAAGACAATTTTGAAAGGTCAATGTTCTAGAGAATGTCATCGTCCTCTTAATTGTACACTTTATATAGAAAATAAAATGGACTTTTCAATTTACACGCGGCAACACTTATATATACATTTGGTATCCCACTTCATTGTGTTAGAATGACAGATTTACGTATCAAAATTATTTTGTGGTTCATCGTTTTTATTATAATACTCTCAAGTTCATAGCGGGATGTGAATGTAACGTGGACAAGGACTGATCGATCTTTTTGACTACAGCACAGTGTTCGGCAATTTTACACAACCACGCGATAAAACACGACCTAATGTTCAAGTATTACATCTAATTTGCAGCAGGTCTACTTTAAAATGAGTCATCCACTCAGTTGTGTTATATATAAACAGGTTCGTATATTGACAAACAATTTGCTGTGCCAATTTGATGCATTTATCCTATTTAAAAACAACGGTCTTTAAATTGTTTTGGCAACGATTTAAATGTCGGTCGAAGGACTAACTTTGTTTTGTATAGCGTGCACCCAGTACAGGCAACCGGGACACTAAATTAAAAACTCAACAACTATACTATATAGAGACTCTTGGCGACCCCCTCAAAATTGTTTGTCAGGCGTTAAGAATCGCTACCCCAAATCGCTTCAGCAGCCCGACATTCCCGAAATCCGGACCGGCACTTTGGAACGCTTTGCCAGAATACATTCATAAACAGGCAGTTAATGCTAGCAGTGTGAATAGGTTAAAAGTACACTTGACTGCAATCTGGCGAGGACGTGATATACGTCGATGGAATTTTACTGGACTTATTAAGTCATTTTCAATAACATCGAATGTGGCACTTACTACAGCGCAGTGGCTCAGGGGTAGAGCGTCGGACTCTCAACTAAGAGGACCCGGATTTGAATTCTGTGCAGCCGTTGTAAAACCATGGACAGAAATGTTCACTCTACATTGCTCCAGGTCACTCAGCTGTATAAATGAGTACCTGGCTATAGACAAGTGGTGGATATGTGTACGAACAGCCTTCGCGCATTAATTGTTGCATATGGCTGGATGCTTCCCAGAGAAGTTGATATGGTGTTTACTTGAACAGGTCTGCCAAGGAAAGTAAAGTGTGAAGCGCTTTGAGCAATCCTGACGATTGGATACTGACCTATATAAGAACTTACCTTTAGATTTGTCTTTACTACGGGAACAGCAGTCGGCGTGCAGAGCCACACACAGCAACAGTACCAGACCCAACTGTCGAGTGGCGTTATTCATGTTGTAGCGGAGTATCTCGTTGACTCTACGTAGAGAGAAGGAAGGATCTTTAGAAAATACTGAGCGGCAGGTAGCGTAAGATGGGGACTGACAACAGAGTAGCCAGGAGCAGTGTGAGAGACTGGAAGGAAAGGTCTCAGTAGAGTTGTAGCGAGACAAGACGGAAGTAAACAGAAGTGGGAATGTTACACTCAGACCGAGTACGTATGCCTGCAATAAGTAGCACGCGGACCTTTGCCTGGATGACGTTCTGGTGTAAAGTGGCCTAATTTGCCTAGGTTGATTTATTCCATATTAATACAACAATAGTCAGAAAGATTTAGATAAATTGATAACCATCTAACATTATTCTTCTGTGCACGAGAATGTAAACGTTTTCCTCCTTAACAGCGTGCCCCTTTGGTGCTTGACTTACAGTTATTAACGCAAGGCCACGCGAATACTCCACGCTTCAACATTACGTGTGTTATGCAAACATATTTACATGTTCATAACTTACCAGCTAAATAGACAAATGAGCGTGAAATAACTGGTTATGACCCTTGTACCATTAACCATCCACGTGACCTGCCAAATTATGGCAATACTCCATCATAATTGGACGGTCGTTCAACTCAGCGTTTTGCAAGTGCTTTTTCATAATTTGAGGAAATTTCCACACGAATGACGATTTTGGTTTACATGTTGAAAGTGTTGTATTTTGCAATACCGTGATGTAAAAATATGTTATGTTGTTGTTGGTAATAAACTATGTTTTATTTAAAGTCTAGTTGGATATTACGTCACAGTCGTGTAAATTATATAAAATATATATATATATATATATATATATATATATATATATATATATATATATATATATATATAAAATAATACTATTATATACAAATATACACACAGACGACTGTGACGTAATATCAACAAGACTTTAAATAAAAAAAACACACGCACACATACACACACACACACACACACACATATATATATATATATATATATATATATATATATAATATATTTGAAAAAATCCCTCGGCTAGGCGACACTCTGACGTCGTTAAGGTGACAAGTGTCGTCCTAACCCTGATATTTGCCGGTGTCGCCCTAATACTTTTGGTCTTGCGTTACTATAACTTACATTACAAAACAGTTACAAGTTAGTTATGAACAAGAGCACGCATTCCTAAGCTTGTATTAATAAATTTTATTTCTGAAAGTACTCAAATTTAATTATTATGAAGATTTTGAAAATGGAATGTATATGTTTGTTTTGATAATCGTATCGGTTAGGCGACACAGCTTATTTGTTTAAATAAAACACGAAATCTTATGCATGTTGTATGCGTATTTAGCAGGGATGTTCTACAATACAACATATTATCACATAGATAAACTTATCTTGTAATATACAAACAACTTGTGTGTTATTTCATCAAAACAGCAGAGCAAACGCACCTTTGTGGTTTGCGTAGTTTGTCATGCGCACTAGCTATAAATTATGCTTCGCCCACACGCTAAGGTCAAGGACGGCCTGCAAATGTATCTTTAAATTTAAAATCTAAAATTACAGATTCTATCGTGCACACCGGAAAATTCTTCGCTTACAGCAGGGCTTGTTACGGATATGGAAGTCGGTACGGATAATTAAGTCGCTTTGTTGATCAATTTGACGACTGGCACATGTCGATGGCATGGGCGTACTCAACAAAAAGCGGCGAACGCGAAGCCGAAGCGCGAAGGGCGCATTGGCCATTGGCATTGTAAATGTGTTCTATTAATTTATCAATTGTTCATCAATTTAATGTGTGGATATGTCACTTATGTATTCGGTTGATTATTCCATGTACCTTTTGGTACCAAGGTGGCGAAGCGTTTATATGTCAAATTCATGTTGATTATCGTTCACTAATATTAGTACCCCGAAAATGAGTACCATGGACAGTGCCTTTCTTTTCTTATTGTCTGGTCATGAACATTCTAGACATTATTAATTTGTATGTGATAAAATCCCTAGTGTCTCATTTGCATAATTAGTATTGGGGTATTACTACAGTTGTGTTTCACCATAATAATAGGTGGTGATATTTAAAAAATAATTAACTTTGATCCTGAAGCAAGCAAATCAATGTCAATGACAATGGTTGATTGTTTGTATTTTCTTCCAGAATTGTCACTACAAACTTTCCAAAATGAACATTAATGGTGTTTAAGCTGTTAATAGTTTAACATTCTCCCATGTGCAATGTTTTGAAAATATTTCAGTTAATACTAAGATCTATGATAAAGACAATATAGGTTCATTCCACGCCAAATTAACCAATATCCATAAATCCCCCCAGGTTACCATCTCCAGTTTTAATGAAATTTCACACATAGTTATATATATAGACATAATATAATTATACAGCTATCTAAATAATCGCTAAATGCACAATTTTAGTGTTAAATTCTAATTAGTTATAAACTTATGGTTGATTGAATACAGAGCCTGTTACACATTTTCTTTTACCGCAGTAATATTTCTTTTAACGATTTTGGAATGCTAATAACGTTCTTAAATATGTTAATTTTTTAGATTATGAATATTTTGTGCATTTATATGATAGTTTCACAGTTACAAATACTCAAAAATGGGCGTTTGTTCACTCCAGAATAACATTGTTCATATTTTGGGGTACAGCTACAACTTTCATCATCATCATCCACATTCATCACATGCCATATATATTACTTGTTTTTAAGTATATACCTATATAGGTTTTTCTCTAAAAGAAAGCTCGTCAGAATAAGAGTAATGCACACATGTGGCTGGGGTCAAAATATGACAAGAATTTTATTTTTTAAACAATACCGTCATACCAAAGGTGATTTGGCCACGTGGGCATTTATCCAGCAATATGAGCTTTTAATATGATTAACATACGTATACCGTGGTAACCTATATCTTTGCCAAGTTTTAACTTGTGGTTTTATATCGTTCAACTTCAATTAATTCCGTGTTTTTGCAATAAATCTTTGTCATGATTTTCGAATGCAGATAACTTTATTAATTTTGAAGTTATTATTCTATAATATGCGACGTAACGTAACTCCTATATGAAAACTGGATTCTGAACTTATTGGTTTTGTTTATATATGATAATTTCAGAGTTACAAGCACCCAAAGTTGGGCGTTTGTTCACTCCATAATTATATTTTTCATGTTTCGGGGTACGGATACAATATGACCACTCATCATATAGTATATATATATATATATATATATATATATATATATATATATATATATTACCTGGTTTGAAATATATACCTATAGGTCCTTTCTAAAAGAAAACTTTTTAGATTAAGCATAATATTCACGTGTGGCTGTGGTCCAAATATGACAAGAAGATATCAATTGTTAACGAAATGTCCTGATGCCAGTGGTGATTTGGCCATATGGGCGATTACCTAAAACATTATCTTTAATATGATTAATATACATGTATATTTGCCAAGTTTTAACTTGTGATCTGAAATCATTCAACTTCAAATAATGATGTGTTGATGATATTCCTTATTCGGCACCCGAGAATGTTAGGCAACTATTAATTAAGCACAAATCTATATTTTTCAGTAAAGGTTGTTATTTTATTAATAAATTGCTAAATAACTATAATTTTTTTTCAAAAGTATTATTATCTAACATGGAATATTCAAACAATTCTCACAAAACAATGAGCAGTATCACTGTGATTGATTCCTATAACACTGGCTGGCTTGGTTGTCTGGCTTTGCTTGGGGGAAATGTCCACATAAAACAGCTTCTGTGATAAAATAAATATCTGCAAATTTAGTTTTGATGTAGGGAGTGATCCTATGCATTGAAATAAGATCTACTACCAATCATTTACACTGACATGTAAGCCTATTTTATTTACGAAAGTGCTGTTGGCATAAATAAAAACAATGTAAATTTATCAATATATTACAATATCAATGCATTTAAATCTGACTTTAATTGCTAGGTCCAACTTTGATCTATGTCAAGTCAACATACTAGTGGCATATTTTTGCTTAAGACTAATTTATCATAATGGCAAATATTGCATCATCATTCTAATGTAATATGAACGTTAATGTGAATACTAAGCTTGCTAATGTTGGTGCAAACAAATATAACTTGTCCTCTATTCAGTCAACCATAACTTTATAGCTAATTGGAATTTGGCACTGTAATTGTGCATGTAGTCATCATTTATACGGGTGCACATGTGAGTGAAATTTCACCCAATGACCTCAGGTTGAGTTGGCACAGTAGCCAGTCTTCAGGCTCTGGACTTCTCAAACCACTTGGCAGATACCGGTACTTGCAATTGGACACCATATCCATTTTAGGAAGCTTTCAGTCATGCTGCAGTTAATGCATAGAGACTGTTCATACAAAAATATCCAAAGAAACTTAAACATGGTTTGAAGTCCACACTACTCCCTGTAAGTACCAGTGGTACCTATTAAGAAATGTAAAATAATTATGAAATTATGTCTGTTTTAATTTTAGTAACGGAATTACACAGAAAATGTTTTTTTTAATATAAATGTCATGACATATCGTCTGAAATCTGCAATCTACCAGGGTCAAAAGCTAGCATTAATAGATAGACATATAACATGACCTTGTATTGGATAGAATTTTACTCATGATATACATACCGTTCTTTTATAGTGAACAGGTTTTGGTCGGTAACGGAATTACATGCTAAGGTAATGGAATTACGAGTCTTGACTATTTTTTGAATAAAACGTAAAATAATAATTGATTCTCATTCTTTCTTTTTTGCAAGATTACAGAACACCATAACTTCATGTTCTACTAAAAAAACAATTGTACTGGCCAATAATTGTACACACAGTACAGCGACGTATTTCACATTTAATACAAGATCAGTCGAAAGCAGTTATTGAACTCCTGTCCACCTGTGGGTCAAGTAGGATGTTAATGTCACAATCTATATCAGTTGAGGCAGTCAATATACCTTCAACGTCAGGCCACACAAATCTTTAGACTTCAACACACTTCAAATAAATTGTCATCTTAGTTTAAAAGCCCTGGGAAAACAAATTTATTGGGTTTATTCAACAACCATCCACTTTAAGTCCAGATTTATTAGCAAGGTTTTTTTGTATTCTCATACTGTTGTCTTCTTTGTCATCTTCATTATTTCAATGTTTTACTAATGAAGAAGTTCCTTGTGGATTATTATTTAACACGGTTCTGTATAACAGTCACAAACAATGTAACCAACTACCCTCTGTGACTCTTTGCAACTGCTAAATGTTGGGAATTAAACTGATCTTATTCCAGTCATGAACTTTATCATTTTTTATTCAACCATGGCTTAGTTGATGTATCCATGTAGAATATTCTGGCAGGTCCTGGCAGCAACTTTGGTAAACTCATTGGATGCGATCACGTGATATCACTTCAGAGAACATTTGGAGTCATAGTCTTGGACAGTAAACCTTACCCATGTGGAAAAGAAATACTGTGTAGAATGTCTTTGAAAGTCCCAGAAAACATTCTGCAACTGGTCTTTGATAGATAATCTGGCCTACCTTGTAGATTTATATGGATCACTGCTGCCATTCTGTGTAGTATCACATGTTACAGATGGTACATGCTACAAATGGTACATGTTTCTGAATCCATAGACTGTTTTCATAAGTATTTTACAAAGATTCCATTCATATTTAACTGAAACATTCGTTTTATACAAGTCAAGTCGGGCTTCCATTGTTACGGCCACGCAGCGGCGACAACCTCACATCCCTATTTTGTAATAGCGGTTTGGTCCAAATCGACTCTCGGTGCAATAGTCGCTATTCCAAAATTGGGATGTGAGGTTGTCGCCGCTGCGTAGCCGTAACAATGGGAGCCCGACTTGACTTGTATAAAACAAATTACCCTAATCCTAACCCTGACCCTAACCACGACACTAACCCTAAACCTAACCCAAAATACACACCCCCGTTTTGAAATACGGTTTCGGTCAACATTTTCTCTGCACCGTCAAAACTGAGATAGTACTTAAATTAATCTTTCAACACTTTTTCAACAGCCTTTGGCGTCGTTTTCTTTGCCGCGTTGTAAGTTCAGTCTATCATATAAAACTGATTATGCATTTGTTGCTCAAACTGTTTGAGCAACAACTGTTTTAGCTGTTCGCTAACTTACCTGTGATGATTACTGTGAAGAGTTTCTTAAAATGTCGTTCAACGCAATAAAGTATTGTTTTTTTATACATCACTGTCACGGATTATGGCGCACTACTGTCACGTGATTTACGCTTGCTATCAAAATATGCCTCAAAACTTGTTTGCCTCGTGTTAATTTGCGACAAATAACTTTGCTGAGAGGTTATATACATCTAACGAACAACCCGTAATATTTATATCATAGATACTTTGTCTTTTCGCTGCACATTGATGATTTTACATATATCGCGCATGCGCAGAAACGTCAACCGGAACGTTTTTAGCGCCCGGTAAAATGTAAGCGCTACAGCGCGCCATGTAGTAGATGGGTGTGTAGTATTGAATATGCGGCTCTTTGACAGCAAATCTGACGATTGTGCGAATGGTTATAATATTTACTATAACATCCATAAGGCATAATATGCCCTATATTATAGCGTCTCTGTTAACTGGGAGAAAACACACAGGAAATAAAGATATCCCAGCTAACATGACAGTATTGGGCCAGTACTGGACCAATACTGGCAGGCCGGTATAAACGGCATTGGCCTAATACATACGTTGCACAGCGGCTGTGAATCGGGCCAATGCTGGCATGTGTACTGCCCCAGTGTTGGACCAATGCTGGTCCAGCATTGGGCCAGTGCTGGCGCAATGTACTGGTCCAGTGCTGGCCCAGTACCGGCATGCTGTATTGGCCCAGTGCTGGGGACGTAATGGTTCAGCATTGGGCCAGTACTGGCGCAATGTATTGGCCAGTGCTAGCCCAGTACCGGCATGCTGTATTGGCCCAGTGCTGGGGACGTAATGGTTCAGCATTGGGCCAGTACTGGCGCAATGTATTGGCCCAGTGCTGGCCCAGTACCGGCATGCTGTATTGGTCCAGTGCTGGGGTAGTAATGGTTCAGCATTGGGCCAGTATTGGCACAATGTATTGGCACAGTGCTGGCCTAGTACCTGTACTGGCATGATACTGGCCCAGTACTGGCAAAGTACATAGGCGTGTTAATGTCCCATTACCGGTCCAGTATATAATAGTGTCTGTATGAAATAGCAGCAAAAACCAGGATATGAAACAAAACGAGATAAGTTTTATTTAAAGATGTACAGAGCATTGCCATCCCTCGCTTGCATCATCTGCACTGCCCGCTGCTTCATGTCCGCCATGCCTGTCCCCCGAATTCCGAAGCCAGTGCATCATTTCTTTTTGAATGGTTTTCTCCGTATCTGTTTCCTGGAGGAATGGATTCCTCAGAATGGCCCCTGAAACATACACACAGTTTTAAGGTTTATCTCATACCTTTTTATTTCTGGTTAATCTGAACCTGGGCAGGTTTTAACTGTATTGCATTCCCATTCGACCTTTGTTTTCTGTATATAATATCCCCCTTATAACATGCACCCTGGCTTTTTGTTCCTGAAATGTGGCCGAAGTAATATATTAATTACCCCCAGTTTGTTTTGTTTTGTTATCCACTAATTTATCAATTATTCTACATATGCTGGTTTATAATCCCAAGAATCCCACACTTTTATGGAGTAAAACACATTTCCTCTATATTTAATACATATATCTTACTGGCTCTCAAGTTAAGTCTAATCATTATGTCATTATCATATTTACATCAATTTGTGTCCATATTACCTACTGTCTTACATATTAACATCATGTTGTCATCTCTTAGCCATGAAGAATGTTATCCCAGTTTTGCAATTATACCAGTTACCTCCTGCTTCAGAAAGAACACATTTTGAATATAAATTATGCATTTGAATTTATTGGTGAGATGGTGGTTGATTTTAGAAGTGGAGTTATGACACCTGGAAGGTCGTCAGGTATCAAGGTCAGGTCAAAGTTTGATGTCCTCTATCTCTAGACCTGAAGGTCAGGTTAACCTAAACATCGGTGGCACACATAGACACATGATCATAAACCAACACACCAAATGTCATCAAACTTGAAGATGGTCATATACATTCTTGATTGATTTGACATGGAATGTCCAAAAGCTCATATTTCACATATCTGGAAGTAATCAACTTAATATAAAGAATTTCATGTAATTGGTTTTCTTCAATGGAGTTGAATGGAACTATAACTGGTTGCTTGATTCATAGCATGATCAAGGTGGAGATGTTACAGGGGTGTCAGTGTAGGACCTTTTAGCTATAAAGAATCATCACTCAAATGGGATCAAGTTACACAAAGTGCAGGAATCCTCTGGTTTTAAGAAATATAATACCTTACTTAGTTACTACGTTTTCTTATGCATAGTGCCAGGTTTTGTTCAATACCGATCAATACCTGAATTCTGTTCGATACTTGATACTCGATGCATACGTTATTAGTCTAATATTCATATAGAACACAGTTCCCACTAGAAGCACAGTATGCAACAGAAGTAGTGCTGGCTTGATACCAGAATTCTACGATATCGATCGATATATTGTTGGTTCAATACCAGAATTCTTCGATATCAATCGAGACCAGATTTTTATTTGATACTCAAAATTCTAATTCAGTATTGTATAGATCTCCAAGGAAACACACTATCCACTTAGATTAATTCCACAGAAGCACACATACACATTTTCACTTGTAGGGAAATACTGTGGGTATGTGATAACTTGTTGTAACTGATTTAATATAATTGATTACTATTGTAAAATTAAAAAGTAATTGTAATATAATATTAAAACAATAAAGACAACTGCAATAAAATACCTAGTGACAAATAAATTAATCAATTGCACTGAATTCTTTTAAATTAATAACAGTACTTTACCCCAGCTGTTTGCAAATACACTAAATACAGCTTAATTTCAAGTCAACATGTCTCCTAAAGTTACTATCAACAAGTACAACTGAAACATAGCATACAATAACAAATAATATAATGTTATCGTTACACACACCTATCACCTATAATAGTGCCAGCACAGCTGAACACTCACTGTTATAACTGTTTTTTAAAATTAATTGTATCATATATTATTGTGATTTAACATCAAAATCCATCAAGTTTCCCGTGCTTTGTGGGTATGTGAATCAACACCATTCAGCGGGAAGTTTCCCGCCTGGGATAGTGATATTTGACACTATGTCTATGTGATTCTCAAATAGTACGGCTCTTATTGGCTAGTATTGGAAGTTATGTTTATGGTGCATTATTAGTACTATGAAAATGACCGTTTGGATTTGGTATGTTGCACTCACTAGAAGACATGAGAAGTTCTTCAGCATTACCGAGTGTAGTGTTGGGTGAGTACCAGATGTGTTTATTTTCGGCATTTATGATAATTATATATGTGTACGTATATGTAGGCATGTGTGTAAGTGTGTGTCTATGTGTATGTGTGTTGTATATTTGTGAGTGGTAGAGTGGGTGTGTGGGGAACTGGACGTATGTTATGGATGAAGTACTTATAAATTCATGCACTTTTTGTCAGCATATACCCACACAGTTTACTAGGTATTTATTTAGGCTACATAAAAAACTCTTGTTTCTGATAAGAAATTAGACACAACATAATTATTTATGTGGTGTGCAAATCAGTGTTTTAAGGAAAACAAACGGCATCAGGGCAGGTCATCACGATTACCTGTGACTGCGACCTACTTCCATTTTAATCTCTACAGGAAAACATTATTAAACTGATCAATCCACATCTTAAATTTTTTTTTTGTAAATTGTGTATACAGAACTTAATACATGTATATTGTTAGTGTGTCAGTATTACTATTTTATGATAGAAAGTACAGACAGTTAATATTTCCACTTTAATACACACCACGCAATACCCATAATTCATTTTTTTTCATTTTACCATTAAGTTTACAGTTATGTTGACTATCTATTTTGTTGATGTTATCAATAATATTTACCATTTTGTGTAGTATTTTAAATGTGAAATATTTTTGTATTGTAGTCATTGCTCCTGGCATGAGTGTCGGCTCATCAGCAACTTGGAGATTTCCCCATGGACTATCACAGAGAAATTGTGAACTTCAACGCATATCGCATGGACTTATGCACATTACCTACAGTGAAACCTGTGTATTGTGTCAATGATGGCAATGCTCGCATGGGTTAACTTCTCAAGAACTGCCAACACTCTTTGATCTCGAGAGAAGTGTCTGGCATCGCAGTTGCTTCATATTCGTTGGTCAACTTTGAATTTATATGTAATAACGGTGTTTACACTTGAAGAACATTGCAGTATGATCTTGGGAATTGTTGGAGAGTTCCCAATGGACTTTCACAGAAATTATGAACTTCAGTGCTTATTGCTTGGACTTAAATCACGTTAGTCATTACCTATAATGAAGCTACAAACTATTCTTTAATGCATATTGCTAACTGTAATTAATTAATTTATGAAGTTTACTTCAGTGCATATGTGTAAGTGTGTGTCTATGTGTATGTGTGTTGTATATTTGTGAGTGGTAGAGTGGGTGTGTGGGGAACTGGACGTATGTTATGGATGAAATACTTATAAATTCATGCCCTTTTTGTCAGCATATACCCACACAGTTTACTAGGTATTTATTTAGGCTACATAAAAAACTCTTTTGTTTCTGATAAGAAATTAGACACAACATAATTATTTATGTGGTGTGCAAATCAGTGTTTTAAGGACTGCATATAAGTTTATAACATGGACTTATGCACATTACCTACCTCGGAAAAAACGTAGGATTTACACATATTACCATCATGGTGTGTGAGTATACTTCAGTGAATGCTGCACGGACTTAAGCATGTGATCTATTATAAACATTTATATAATATTCTGCTCTTTTAATGTTAACCTTGGTGACATTATGAACGGTTTGCAGCACTGTTTACATTATGCCTAAACTAATAAATTGCCTTAATATTTTATGATATCTCATGTTTTGTCTGTTTTTCACACTGTAACGGTTCGTGTGCTCATGTATTAATTAATTAATTATAACTAAATAACGCAATAATTTTCCAAATATAATTCAGAAGTAAAATAGCAGGTCAAACTGTAGGTTGTACCAAAACTTGATGCTAGGCCACATTAATGTCAATTAATGTTTATATGTGTATCCGATATTTGTAATCCCTATGAAGTTCAGTGTGCATTTTTATTAATAAATTACACTATTAATAGGTAAAGTGCGAAATGTATGTCAAGTAAATAAGTTATGCTGTCATAACCCCATACAAAAAGTTTACATAGCATGTAAGTCATTATATTAGTGAGTTTGCCTCCGAACTACAACTGCCAAGTTCCTAATTCGTGTAAATGATATAATTAATAGGAATTAATACCATTATGTATGTTAAATCTAGGTCAAACTTAGAATGCAGGTCAACCTACTTATGTCATGTATATGATTATATAGTTATGGCTTTTATAATTATATAGTTATAGTGCTTTTAGGAGAGGGATCAGTCTAGCTCGCGCTATATGTCCAAAAACTTGTTTTGTTTTTAATTGAAAAGGTTGAGGACGCGTGATACCCTCATATGTCTCACCGATCGACGTCCATGCATTCAAAAATTGGAGAGATGTGGTCCGCACCAATTTGTTATATTCACAAGCAATGAAGTGACTGAGTCATGGCATGAGTCATTGGATCCAGCACTTAATTGTTCACATTAATCACCAAAGAAAAAATTGCCCGTGATGTTTAGTGAATGCGTTGCGTGTTGTCGTACGTCATCAGTGAATTTGAATTTTCAATCTGGTGATATAGAAATAAGTGGGTGCATTCGAATTTTTTGACGCGGTAAAGTCTAAAGACGTACGTCATTACCGTATGTGTTACGAATATTCATATTGTATTTCACTAAAAACTACTTATTTCATGCTTTGTTTGCCTACCACCGATTAATTATAAGCCGTTCTACTTTTAATAATACTGATACATTGCTTTACAATTTAAATGTGTTGGTGAAAACTGCATATTGTTACGCTTGCTAAAACCGACTCCGACGAAGTGATCCACTAGACTAGTAAAAGCACCAATCTAGTAACTACCGGTCTATAAATGCAGATGCCAATTCTCACTTACAACACTAATATAAGCACAATTGTACAATTATTTGCATTCACAATTAAGCATCATATCACAATGAAAACGACGTGATATTATTAATCATTGCAACTTACCTGAACAAATCCCACTTCCAAATCTTTTACAAAAATGGCGTCTGCGCGTCGAACTCAAACCTCTCAATTTGGCGGTAAAATTGCCTTCCCTAGGTGGCGCCATGAAAAACTTCCCCTGCGACATCTTGCGGAACAATGTCGAAATTGGCTGGTATCGGGCCAATGCTGGGCCGCTACAAGCGGGCCAATGCTGGGCCGTTACAATCGGGCCAATGCTGGGCCGATACAGGCAAGTACATCGACTTTTATCACGGTGTGTCAAGTGTACTGGCTCGGTACCGTTTGTACCGTTGCCGGTTATTTATGTCGATTATTGTACAGAAATATAAAAAGGCAGGCTAACCAGGGGCAAAAACCGGTGAGTCAAGGACTACCTTAATAGTTAATTTAATTGGCTTCCCTTAGCCTTTAAGTAACTGGCCGTGGTATATGTCAAACAAGTTTGTTCATCGTCAAGTATAATTTCCCATTTGACTTGATTTGTATGTTTCATGTTTTTCATCTGAAAGGACTGTTTCGGTTACATCCATTGGCAATATGCCTGGCTGTCACCGTCATGTTATATATTAATGTAAACGAATTTAGCCCATTTTTAAACATGAGAAAAATTGTAATGGAAATTCGTAATTACAGCAAAGATTAAATTATTATTATTATCAAGACACTATGAGCTATAAAAGGTAGTATCAAGGTCTATTGCATTTTATATCTTCTCCGTCATCATAACCCCCGGGCTTCATGCCTGGACTACTAGACTATAACAATAAGCTATAGCTGCTGGCTGGCTGAACTTGATCAGCATCTAAGACAAAGTTTGGATTACGCCCATCCTCGCCAGCAAGTGTTGACGTAATTAGCAGCAGCGTCCCCTGGCGCGCGAGAATGATTATTACCCTTATTTTGGGTGGCCCAGATTGGAGTGGGCAATGCGTGTACGTGTATGTATATTCAAAAACATTAGGAGGCTTTGAATGAGTATAGTTCACATTATATATTATGAGACATGGAATGTGACGGCTATTAATGTAACACATGACTTTTGAAACTAGCCCAAAAATAGCGGCATGTGCACAAAAAGAAGCGCAAAAAAACGCAACCCGCAACTGCTTATTTTGTCCGGCGGAACAGGTCTAAAACAAGCCCAATTTCGCGGGAAAACCGCGGAGTTGGCAACCCTGGCGAAATGCTCCCCTTCACGCCGGCGGTGGGGCGGGGCACGTGAGCAGGCGTTGCCCGGCGCGCGGGAGAAACTAACGTATCTCTTAGCGAGTGAGTTGCATTTCACATTGTGATTACACTGGAGAAGGTTCTCCATCTCATGTAATTCATTGAATTTCATGCCAGACTCAAATTGCATCTTACAGGCGTCAATCGTGTTCAGTTCGACGGTTGAGAGAGGGTTAGACCCATGAAGGTGAACTACGAATGTCAGTGGTCCGAGGAAGAGCGCTAGCTCTAGTGTAACCCCGAAACAGGCCAGCGCCCGGGGCATCATTCCGAGTGAATATTACCATACTTATCTACGGTGCACACGGCCGTGCGACTGTCGGCTTCATTCATTTCCTTTTTAATTTTTATTCATCTTTATCATTTAAAAAGAAAGATAAAAATCGAAGCAAAGCCATGAACTGATTATTACCAAACCCTCTTTATACGACGGAGTGTTTCTCTTGCGGGGATGTGTCCGCTTTCAGATGGTCAAATCCTCGACTGGTTTCCTTGGTAGTGGATGGTTACGGTGGGAGTCTCGCCGTTCGTGCGCAGATGGCGAGGCCTCCTTACGTTTATGGCACTCGATTTTATATTGCTTTTGCTCGTCATCTAAATATGGGACAGACCATCACTCACATAGGGCATTGTTTTAGGTCATGCAGAGGTCACTATCACCTTATAGCATGACCGACTGGGCCAAACTATTCACATCTCATCTTTTTGCTCTTGATTTTAGAGTCACGTCAGAACTGCGCCCCGTGAGTTTAGTTTTCTATGTGACAAAATGGCTACTTGATTACACAAAGACTTATACATATTCATTTATGACACTAACCTGGCAGGCGGAGGACGATTGTTTCATTGTTAGGGGGTTCAATGGTTCACACTGCCACCTTTCCCTATATCTCAGGATGCTTTCTGCTAAATGGTGTGTCTCTATAGCTATGTTTAGCCCCACAATGACACAATGTTTGAATTTACTTCATTTCAAGCCCGAAAAGGGAGTTTCTGGCTCCCTGAGGCCAAAAGGCCCCGAGTTGGGAGTGGTTATTACGAACTTGTTACGGCCCCGTGTATATTAGTTATCAAGAAATAATAGTGACAAAAAATTAGCAGAAAACATCCTGAGAGCTGGACCTGGCTCCCGGCCTAGATGATTTCTAAATTGTTGTTGAGTTGGAGACAATCGTGGCGATTGTTCATGTTCAATCGTTGACGTTGTGTAATGTTGAACATATTCAGTCGATACAATTAATCTTACATAATTAGGCGGTATGCGGCACTTCCCGGTTGAGATTTATAAATCATAAGGAAATTACCCAGTAAGAGAAGTGGTAATTTGATGCTTATGGAAATGTGTTTATTTATGGGGCGAGATAACGGAGGATGCACTTGTTCATATGGAGCGTATTTTTTCAACGGGGCATTATTCAAAATACTGAAAGTTGAACTATGAAGGGCAAACCAGCCAGCCCTTTACTATTCCTTTTTTTTCATGTGACACCCAGACAGTGAAATAGGCTCCCTATAAGCCTATCGGAAAGGTATTCATGGCTGGCCTTCGTGCCTCACACACACACACACACACACACACACACACACACACACACACACACACACACACAATATATATATATATATATATATATATATATATATATATATATATATATATATATATATATATATATATATATATATGAAAGGCCATGAATATATATATATATATATATATATATATATATATATATATATATATATATATATATATATATATATATATATGTGTGTGTGTGTGTGTATCCTTCATTCTGATTAGGTGGCGCTAGGTGGCGCCACATTCGTGGTGTTAGTGAACCCCTGGGATGTGGACGGTCGGCCCCAAAGTGTTGTTTTGTGAAGTGTATTCTGTTTGTTCCGGGCTTTTCTCCAGTCAAAACTCATCCTCTATCTAGAGACAGGTTGGTGAATTGTATATCTCCATTGTCTTACCATCTACCTATACTGTATTGCCTGTTTGATTGTTTGTCTTAATATCAATCTGTTATGCCGTTGTTAGTCTTAATGATTTAATTGTACTATTCACTGTTTTAGACTATTGTCGTACAGATGGGCGATGATGTAATTTGTTCAGAAAATGTGCAGAATGTTCAGTCTCTGATAACCCCTTAATCTAAGGAGGTCGACAGTGACTGTCAAGTTAACATACTTGCCTTGTGGCCAAGTATAGTAATATTTTAAGAGTTAACTTGTACATTGTGTTTATTTCGATAACGGCGTGGACGGTATATTCGCGATTAGTCGCTAGATGGTGACTTAATTGTCAAGTTAGGGTGTAATGTTTGGTTCTCCATTAGTCGCTAGATGGTGCCACCATTTGTAGCAAAGTGACATTTGACAGTTGTAAGTGTACTGTGTTGTACTGTAATTTTGGATTATCCATTCGAATGATATGTCGGGAGATCGTATATAATCCCCAGCATTGTGGCTGGTAGATAATTGTAGATGTTGGTTATAGACAGGTATCTTGGTTTGTATGTTGCCTTGTTGCAGTATCTAGTTTTACAACTAATACTTTATTCTACAGGTTATACTTCATTCTACAGGTTATGGCTTACCTGACCGATCAAGGCCATGTTACTTAGTACCGGTTGTTGTTTTAGGTTTTTTTAGTTATTTGTTTGGTATCGTTTAATTAGGGATTAGCGAATGTTTGGTAAGATACAGAGGTAGAGTCATTGTTTGTGACTATTGTGAATTTGTGCTTGTCATTAAACATTGCTGTTCCTGAATCTTTTTGTACTGGTGCTTGCACTAAAACTTTGTTTATAGTATAACTATTCAGTAATAATTATTGCTGAGGCCTGACTTGTAACAGTAAACAGGGCTTACATTTGGTGTCTGGAAGTGGGATAGGCCAAACACTGTTTTTTTTGCTTCTTGTTTCATGTTTAAACAAAATAAGATAGGCCAAACAATTTTTTTGTTTCTTGTTTTCAAATATTATAGGCCAAACAATTTTTTTGTTTCTTGTTTCATGTCTAAAAAAAAAATAACTTTTAATCAATAAAAAAATACAACAACAACCGGGAAAGGCAAGATGGAAGATCTCCAGAACGAATTGGCGGCGATGCAGCTAGAGCTCCAGCGAATGAGGGATCATGCTGGACAACCTGCTGCCAGTGTTGTGATTCAACGTGAACGCAAGCTGTGTCACTTCAGTGGATCCGGCGACGTGTCTCTGGCAGATTGGCTGGAGGAGGCAAGGGCTTGCATCGTTGTGCAGGGCCTGACAGGTCGTGCTGCAGCCAATTTTGCCATCAGCTACCTGGAGGGAGCAGCCCGGATGGAGATGCGATGCCAGCCTGACGAGGTTCGAAGTGATGCAGACCAAATCTTCTTGGCCCTGGAGGAGGTGTTTGGGAAGAAAAGTTCCACTTCACAGCTGCTGCGTGCGTTCTACGAACGAAGACAACAAATTGCAGAGACGATATCTGACTTTTCCCATGGCCTGGTCGAGCTGGTGGACCGCCTGCAGAGGACATCACCAGGAATTGCGGACGACCGTGACAGGATGTTGCGCGAGCAACTCATTGAAAATGTGCGTGACGTCCATCTACGATGGGAACTTAAACGTAGAGTGGAGCGCGAGCCAGCCAGCACATTCCTGGCGATAAGGAAAGTGGCCCAGAGGTGGGCAGATGAGGTGGAGGACGTGTCTCCCAAGGAGACGAGGGCATATGTTGCCCAGTGTGACGCAACGCCTCCTGATGCGTTGGCCAAAGTCTGGGATGAGTTGGCTGCCCAGAGAAAGTTGTTCTCTGAGGGACTAGCTGCCCAACAGCACACTATGACAGAGGTTCTGAAACAGCAGCAGCAGATTCTGTCGGCCATGTCAAGTGGCCCAGGACCGAGGCCGTTGGGTCGACCCAATGATGCCGGACGTGGAGTGGAGTGCTTCCACTGCCACAAACTTGGCCACCTCCGACGCGATTGCCGGGCGTACCAGCGTTCCACGCATGCGCATTTAAACTAATGAAATCCACCCCCGTCAGGGCATGGGGGTGGATATCAATCAAGTTGCCCAAGGATTGCCCAAAGATGGGCTAGAACATATGATTGGTGATTCACCTATCATCACGGCGACGATGGCGGGTATCGACCTAGAGTGTTTGGTGGATACTGGAAGCCAGGTGACACTTGTGAACGAATCGTTCTACCTGGCCCACCTGCAGCCTCGTGGCCACAAACTCACAACTGTGCGGAACTGGCTGACAATTCGAGCTGCTGATGGACTAGAATTGCCGTATCTCGGCTATTTTGAGACAGATATTGTGTTGGCTGGCACTACTGTGTGCAACCGAGCTGTGCTGGTGGTCCGAGACTGTCCCAATGGTCGTCGAGTTCCGGGGCTCATAGGCACTAATGTACTGTCTGCGATACCCCAGGTGACTTCTTGCCTGAATGATATGGGGACAAAAGGACAAGCTGCTGGCTCACAGCCGGTGTGTGTGCCTGCCCATTCGATGAGCTATATACACGCGCTTGGAGGGAGAGACGGCATGACTACAATTCTTGAACCGTTGACATTGGCCTCTGGCAATCCACTGATTTTGACAGCTGTCATCAGTGCCAGGACCTTCCCTGTGGCTGTTGTCAACGCTACCCAGAGTGACATGTGGCTGAAACCGCGCACCCGACTTGGCATTTTACGACCCGTACAAGTCCTAGGGACTAGAGACTTGCAAGTCGAGGTGAATAACAGTGAGATTGTTGTGAGCAATCAGTCGCTGCTTGACACCAGGTCACCGGAAAAGATGGACACACACCGAGTGCCACTTGTTGATCTGTCCAACTTTCCCGGCACGAGTGATGAGTTGCAACAAGTCACAGAACTCTTCAGTCGCCATGCCAATGTGTTTGCCAAATCTGATGATGACTTAGGATGCACCGAAGCTGTACAGCACCGCATTCGTACAACAGATGACACTCCTGTTGTAATGCCCTATCGACGAATACCACCGACACAGCTGGAAGAAGTGAAAGAACACTTGCAGAAGTTACTTCGAAATGGCTGTATTGTTGAAAGTCAGAGTGACCACGCCAGTGCTGTGGTGCTAGTGCGAAAGCGCTCTGGAGCACTGCGACTGTGTTGCGACTACCGAGCATTGAATGCGAAAACCATCAAAGATGCGCACCCACTTCCTCGAATCGATGAATCAATGGATGCTATGAAAGGAGCTCGGTGGTTTTCCACGCTTGATCTGCAGTCTGCTTACAACCAGGTACGCATGCACCCTGATGACCAGCACAAAACAGCATTCACAACACCGTTTGGACTGTACGAGTTTGCACGTATGCCGTTTGGCTTGTGTAATGCGCCTGCCACCTTCCAACGTCTAATGCAGACAGCATTTCGCAATGGACTGTACACCATATTGCTGTGCTACTTGGATGACATTATCATCTTTGCTGAACACATTTCCGAGCACATACGCCGACTCGATGTTGTGTTCACGAAACTAGCCGAATATGGTCTCAAGTTGGACTTAAAGAAATGCTCTTTCTTCAGAGATGAAGTAAACTACTTGGGCCATCGTGTATCAGCCGAGGGCATTGCAACGGATCCGAGCAAGACCACTGATGTAACAAACTGGTCTACGCCCTCAACACTCAAGGAGCTCCGTTCATTCCTTGGCTTTGCATCCTACTACCGTCGCTATGTGTCACGTTTCACACAAATTGCCAGCCCTCTACACCAACTGGTGACATCAATGTGTCAGGAGATGAAAGGCAAGGCTAGGAAGAGCACTCACGTGAAACTCGGAGATCAGTGGACAAAAGATTGTGACAGTGCCTTCAACACCTTGAAGCACACCCTCACTACTGCCCCCATACTCGGCTTTGCAGACTACACCCAGCCGTTTGTTGCGGAAACGGACGCATGTGACCGAGGATTGGGTGCAGTGTTAAGCCAGGTGCAAGAGGGAAGACTGCGCATTATAGCATATGCCAGTCGAGGGCTGCGCGGAGCGGAACGCAATGCTACCAACTACTCGTCCAAGAAGTTGGAGCTATTGGCTCTGAAATGGGCAGTAACTGAGAAATTTTGTGACTATCTCCTAGGCAGCAAATTCACCATATACACCGACAACAACCCGCTGACGTATCTGATGAAGAAGACAAAACTCCCTGCCTTGGAGCAAAGATGGGCATCTGCTCTGGCTCCCTTTGATTTCAACATTCAGTATCGTGCAGCACGTCATAATGCCAATGCTGATGCCTTGTCACGGATGACGCACCATACAGTGCCGATGGATGACGATGATGTAGGCAGTTGCTTCGAGGAGGTGACACGATCAACAGCACTCCCGGCAACATTGCGTGCGAACTTCGTGGAGTCAGCCGTGCACTGTACAGCAACCTGCAGTGCATGCAGCAACCTGCTACAGCAACATGACTGGTAGCGCACTCCCGTCGACTGGGACACTACCCAGCATTCCACCATCACAAATGAGTGAGCTGCAACAGAAAGACCCCACGATTGGCCGATTGAGGTGGTTTCGAACCCTCAATCGCCGACCCGATTGAACCGAACGACTGGCTGAATCAACAAAAACGCTGACGCTATTGAAACAGTGGGACCGGATTGTCGAAAAGGACCATGTCCTCTTTCGACGCATTGTGACAACCCAGGGTGACACCCTCGATCAGCTGCTACTACCTGAATGTCTCCAAGAAAGTGTACTGAAAGGTGTTCATGATGACGCTGGCCACCAGGGGGTGGAACGGACGGACCAGCTTGCTCGCAACCGCTGCTACTGGCCCAATATGCAGGCTGCTGTGAAGCAGTGGGTAGAAAAGTGTGCCCGGTGCACTGTTGCCAAGATGCCACACACGGCTGTGCGGACACCTCTTGGGCGGCTGATGGCAACACAACCACTTGAAGTGCTCGCCATCGACTTCACGACACTAGAAGCGTCCTCTGATGGCAGTGAGAACGTCTTGGTGATCACGGATGTGTTCACCAAATACACCGTAGCTGTGGCTACCCGGAATCAGAGAGCTGACACTGTGGCCCGGGTTCTTGTGCACAAATGGTTCCTGCCATATGGGATCCCACTGCGCCTCCACACTGACTTGGGGCGCAATTTTGAGTCAGCTGTCATCCGCTCGTTGTGTCAGATGTATGACATCCGGAAGTCACATACGACCCCGTATCACCCGCCGGAAACGGACAAGTGGAGCGATTCAACCGGACACTCCATGATCTGCTGCGGACACTGCCACTGACCAAGAAGAGACGGTGGGCAGAATTCCTCCCAGAAGTGGTACATGCATACAACACCACGCCACACGCCAGTACTGGGTACTCTCCGCATTATTTAATGTTTGGGCGAGACAGTCGGATGCCTGTTGATTTGCTCCTGGGTTGTGGCGAGACACCGCCGGTTGACGACAACTGGGTGAAGCATCACCAAGAGCGGTTACGCCACGCCTACGAACTCGCCCGAGCACAGATGGACCGTGCCGCTGATGCACGCAAGATGGTGTATGATCGGCATACCCGAGAACTTCCCCTTTCGGCCGGAGAACGCGTCTACCTGCGGAACCATGCTGTCAAGGGTCGTAATAAGATCCAGGATGCCTGGGACAGCAAGGTATACCGGGTGGTCTCGCGGCAAGGCACCAACCATGTGTATGTTGTGGAGCCAGCCGACGGGTTCGGCGAACAAAGAACAATCAACCGAGCAGAAATTCGCCCATGCACGCAGCCTCCTGAGGGGTCCAGACACAGCAAGTTGCCGTGTGCACCAACCAGTGATACAGACACTGAGTCGGGTGGGTCGAGTTCCTCATCTAGCACACTCTGGATGTGCTCTGTGCCTGTGCACCCGCAAGGCAGACCACCACGCAGACTGCCGAGACTTCCGCCTCGCGCAGTGACACCTCAGTCCTCGTCAGACGAACAGACGGCCGAGCAACCCCTCCGCCTGACTCGGCGTGTCACTGCGGGGTTGCACTCTAACCCACTGAACTTGCCCCGCTCTGTGAGTGAACGATTGTGTTTAGCTCCTCCACAGTAGTGGATGAACATAAGGAGTGGAGGGTGTGACCTCATCATTCTGATTAGGTGGCGCTAGGTGGCGCCACATTCGTGGTGTTAGTGAACCCCTGGGATGTGGACGGTCGGCCCCAAAGTGTTGTTTTGTGAAGTATATTCTGTTTGTTCCGGGCTTTTCTCCAGTCAAAACTCATCCTCTATCTAGAGACAGGTTGGTGAATTGTATATCTCCATTGTCTTACCATCTAGCTATACTGTATTGCCTGTTTGATTGTTTGTCTTAATATCAATCTGTTATGCCGTTGTTAGTCTTAATGATTTAATTGTACTATTCACTGTTTTAGACTATTGTCGTACAGATGGGCGATGATGTAATTTGTTCAGAAAATGTGCAGAATGTTCAGTCTCTGATAACCCCTTAATCTAAGGAGGTCGACAGTGACTGTCAAGTTAACTTTCCCTTTGTGGCCAAGTAAGTAATATTTTAAGAGTTAACTTGTACATTGTGTTTATTTCGATAACGGCGTGGACGGTATATTCGCGATTAGCCGCTAGATGGTGACTTAATTGTCAAGTTAGGGTGTAATGTTTGGTTCTCCATTAGTCGCTAGATGGTGCCACCATTTGTAGCAAAGTGACAGTTGACAGTTGTAAGTGTACTGTGTTGTACTGTAATTTTGGATTATCCATTCGAATGATATGTCGGGAGATCGTATATAATCCCCAGCATTGTGGCTGGTAGATAATTGTAGATGTTGGTCATAGACAGGTATCTTGGTTTGTATGTTGCCTTGTTGCAGTATCTAGTTTTACAACTAATACTTTATTCTACAGGTTATACTTTATTCTACAGGTTATGGCTTACCTGACCGATCAAGGCCATCTTACTTAGTACCGGTTGTTGTTTTAGGTTTTTTTAGTTATTTGTTTGGTATCGTTTAATTAGGGATTAGCGAATGTTTGGTAAGATACAGAGGTAGAGTCATTGTTTGTGACTATTGTGAATTTGTGCTTGTCATTAAACATTGCTGTTCCTGAATCTTTTTGTACTGGTGCTTGCACTAAAACTTTGTTTATAGTATAACTATTCAGTAATAATTATTGCTGAGGCCTGACTTGTAACAGTAAGCAGGGCTTACATTTGGTGTCTGGAAGTGGGATAGGCCAAACAAAGTTTTTTTTGCTTGTTTCATGTTTAAACAAAATAAGATAGGCCAAACAAGTTTTTTGTTTCTTGTTTTAAAATATTATAGGCCAAACAATGTTTTTGTTTCTTGTTTCATGTCTAAAAAAATAATAACTTTTAATAAATAAAAAAAAATTACAACAACAACCGGGAAAGGCAAGATGGAAGATCTCGAGAACGAATTGGCGGCGATGCAGCTAGAGCTCCAGCGAATGAGGGATCATGCTGGACAACCTGCTGCCAGTGTTGTGATTCAACGTGAACGGAAGCTGCGTCACTTCAGTGGATCCGGCGACGTGTCTCTGGTAGATTGGCTGGAGGAGGCAAGGGCTTGCATCGTTGTGCAGGGCCTGACAGGTCGTGCTGCAGCCAATTTTGCCATCAGCTACCTGGAGGGAGCAGCCCGGATGGAGATGCGATGCCAGCCTGACGAGGTTCGAAGTGATGCAGACCAAATCTTCTTGGCCCTGGAGGAGGTGTTTGGGAAGAAAAGTTCCACTTCACAGCTGCTGCGTGCGTTCTACGAACGAAGACAACAAATTGCAGAGACGATATCTGACTTTTCCCATGGCCTGGTCGAGCTGGTGGACCGCCTGCAGAGGACATCACCAGGAATTGCGGACGACCGTGACAGGATGTTGCGCGAGCAACTCATTGAAAATGTGCGTGATGTCCATCTACGATGGGAACTTAAACGTAGAGTGGAGCGCGAGCCAGCCAGCACATTCCTGGCGATAAGGAAAGTGGCCCAGAGGTGGGCAGATGAGGTGGAGGATGTGCCTCCCAAGAAGACGAGGGCATATGTGGCCCAGTGTGACGCAACGCCTCCTGATGCGTTGGCCAAAGTCTGGGATGAGTTGGCTGCCCAGAGAAAGTTGTTCTCTGAGGGACTAGCTGCCCAACAGCACACTATGACAGAGGTTCTGAAACAGCAGCAGCAGATTCTGTCGGCCATGTCAAGTGGCCCAGGACCGAGGCCGTTGGGTCGACCCAATGATGCCGGACGTGGAGTGGAGTGCTTCCACTGCCACAAACTTGGCCACCTCCGACGCGATTGCCGGGCGTACCAGCGTTCCACGCATGCGCATTTAAACTAATGAAATCCACCCCCCGCCAGGGCATGGGGTGGATATCAATCAAGTTGCCCAAGGATTGCCCAAAGATGGGCTAGAACATATGATTGGTGATTCACCTATCATCACGGCGACTATGGCGGGTATCGACCTAGAGTGTTTGGTGGATACTGGAAGCCAGGTGACACTTGTGAACGAATCGTTCTACCTGGCCCACCTGCAGCCTCGTGGCCACAAACTCACAACTGTGCGGAACTGGCTGACAATTCGAGCTGCTGATGGACTAGAATTGCCGTATCTCGGCTATTTTGAGACAGATATTGTGTTGGCTGGCACTACTGTGTGCAACCGAGCTGTGCTGGTGGTCCGAGACTGTCCCAATGGTCGTCGAGTTCCGGGGCTCATAGGCACTAATGTACTGTCTGCGATACCCCAGGTGACTTCTTGCCTGAATGATATGGGGACAAAAGGACAAGCTGCTAGAGGAACAGCTACGTTTGCTCGTGTTGCTGGCTCACAGCCGGTGTGTGTGCCTGCCCATTCGATGAGCTATACACACTGATTTTGACAGCTGTCATCAGTGCCAGGACCTTCCCTGTAGCTGTTGTCAACGCTACCCAGAGTGACATGTGGCTGAAACCGCGCACCCGACTTGGCCTTTTACGACCCGTACAAGTCCTAGGGACTAGAGACTTGCAAGTAGAGGTGAATAACAGTGAGATTGTTGTGAGCAATCAGTCGCTGCTTGACACCAGGTCACCGGAAAAGATGGACACACCCCCCCCCCCCCCCCCCCCCCCCCCCCCCAAAAAGTGCCCCTTTGTTGCCCTTCCAATCCCCGCACAGGGGAAAAAGTGGAACATTCAGAATTCTTAAAATGGCTGATTGTTGAAATCGAGTGCCCAGCCAGGCTTTTGGGCAGTCGAAACGTTGGACACTCCTGTGTTGCCTACCGACGAATCAAAACCACAAAGATGGCCCCCACCCCCCGAAGTAATCAATGGTGTATGAAAGGAGCCGGTGGTTTTCCACGCTTGACTGCGCTGTTCAACCGGAGCATGACCCGAACCACAAAAACACATTCCAAACCGTTTGGACTGTAGAGTTTGCACGTAGCCGGGCTTTTTAAAGCCCTCCACCCCAACGCTAAGCAGACAGCATTTGCAATAACTGACAAATTGCTGTGCACTTGGATGACTTATCTCTTTCTGAAATTTGAGCAATCCCCGATGTGTTGTGTTAAAAAATAGGAATATGATCTCAAGTTGGACTTAACGAAATGCTCTTTCTTCAGAGATGAAGTAAACTACTTGGGCCATCGTGTATCAGCCGAGGGCATTGCAACGGATCCGAGCAAGATCACAGATGTAACAAACTGGTCTACGCCCTCAACACTCAAGGAACTCCGTTCATTCCGTGGCTTTGCATCCTACTACCGTCGCTATGTGTCACGTTTCACACAAATTGCCAGCCCTCTACACCAACTGGTGACATCAATGTGTCAGGAGATGAAAGGCAAGGCTAGGAAGAGCACTCACGTGAAACTCGGAGATCAGTGGACAAAAGATTGTGACAGTGCCTTCAACACCTTGAAGCCCCCCCACTCTCCCCCAAATCGGCTTTGCAGACTACACCCAGCCGTTTGTTGGGAAACGGACGCATGTGACCGAGGATTGGGTGCGGTGTTAAGCCAGGTGCAAGAGGGAAGACTGCGCATTATAGCATATGCCAGTCGAGGGCTGCGCGGAGCGGAACGCAATGCTACCACCAACTACTCGTCCAAGAAGTTGGAGCTATTGGCTCTGAAATGGGCAGTAACTGAGAAATTTCGTGACTATCCCTAGGCAGCAAATTCACCATATACACCGACAACAACCCGCTGACGTATCTGATGAAGAAGACAAAACTCCCTGCCTTGGAGCAAAGATGGGCATCTGCTCTGGCTCCCTTTGATTTCAACATTCAGTATCGTGCAGCACGTCATAATGCCAATGCTGATGCCTTGTCACGGATGACGCACCAGACAGTGCCGATGGATGACGATGATGTCAGCAGTTGCTTCGAGGAGGTGACACGATCAACAGCACTCCCAGCAACATTGCGTGCGAACTTGGTGGAGTCAGCCGTGTACTGTATACAGCAACCTGCAGTGCATACAGCAACCTGCTACAGCAACATGACTGGTAGCGCACTCCCGTCGACTGGGACACTACCCAGCATTCCACCATCACAAATGAGTGAGCTGCAACAGAAAGACCCCACGATTGGCCGATTGAGGTGGTTTCGAACCCTCAATCGCCGACCCGATCGAACCGAACGACTGGCTGAATCAACAAAAACGCTGACGCTATTGAAACAGTGGGACCGGATTGTCGAAAAGGACCATGTCCTCTTTCGACGCATTGTGACAACCCAGGGTGACACCCTCGATCAGCTGCTACTACCTGAATGTCTCCAAGAAAGTGTACTGAAAGGTGTTCATGATGACGCTGGCCACCAGGGGGTGGAACGGACGGACCAGCTTGCTCGCAACCGCTGCTACTGGCCCAATATGCAGGCTGCTGTGAAGCAGTGGGTAGAAAAGTGTGCACTGTTGCCAAGATGCCACACACGGCTGTGCGGACACCTCTTGGGCGGCTGATGGCAACACAACCACTTGAAGTGCTCGCCATCGACTTCACGACACTAGAAGCGTCCTCTGATGGCAGTGAGAACGTCTTGGTGATCACAGATGTGTTCACCAAATACACCGTAGCTGTGGCTACCCGGAATCAGAGAGCTGACACTGTGACCCGGGTTCTTGTGCACAAATGGTTCCTGCCATATGGGATCCCACTGCGCCTCCACACTGACTTGGGGCGCAATTTTGAGTCAGCTGTCATCCGCTCGTTGTGTCAGATGTATGACATCCGGAAGTCACATACGACCCCGTATCACCCCGCCGGAAACGGACAAGTGGAGCGATTCAACCGGACACTCCATGATCTGCTGCGGACACTGCCACTGACCAAGAAGAGACGGTGGGCAGAATTCCTCCCAGAAGTGGTACATGCATACAACACCACGCCACACGCCAGTACTGGGTACTCTCCGCATTATTTAATGTTTGGGCGAGACAGTCGGATGCCTGTTGATTTGCTCCTGGGTTGTGGCGAGACACCGCCGGTTGACGACAACTGGGTGCAGCATCACCAAGAGCGGTTACGCCACGCCTACGAACTCGCCCGAGCACAGATGGACCGTGCCGCTGATGCACGCAAGATGGTGTATGATCGGCATACCCGAGAACTTCCCCTTTCGGCCGGAGAACGCGTCTACCTGCGGAACCATGCTGTCAAGGGTCGTAATAAGATCCAGGATGCATGGGACAGCAAGGTATACCGGGTGGTCTCGCGGCAAGGCACCAACCATGTGTATGTTGTGGAGCCAGCCGACGGGTTCGGCGAACAAAGAACAATCAACCGAGCAGAAATTCGCCCATGCACGCAGCCTCCTGAGGGATCCAGACACCGCAAGTTGCCGTGTGCACCAACCATGATACGACATGAGTCGGATGGGTCGAGTTCCTCATCTAGCACACTCTGGATGTGCTCTGTGCCTGTGCACCCGCAAGACAGACCACCACGCAGACTGCCGAGACTTCCGCCTCGCGCAGTGACACCTCAGTCCTCGTCAGACGAACAGACGGCCGAGCAACCCCTCCGCCGGACTCGGCGTGTCACTGCTGGGTTGCACTCTAACCCACTGAACTTGCCCCGCTCTGTGAGTGAACGATTGTGTTTAGCTCCTCCACAGTAGTGGATGAACATAAGGAGTGGAGGGTGTGACCTCATCATTCTGATTAGGTGGCGCTAGGTGGCGCCACATTCGTGGTGTTAGTGAACCCCTGGGATGTGGACGGTCGGCCCCAAAGTGTTGTTTGGTGAAGTGTATTCTGTTTGTTCCGGGCTTTTCTCCAGTCAAAACTCATCCTCTATCTAGAGACAGGTTGGTGAATTGTATATCTCCATTGTCTTACCATCTAG
>JAODUO010000084.1:800000-830000 GCA_025642075.2 Ridgeia piscesae | reverse complement strand
GATGTACTTCCTCATTTGGATGACCAGAATGGGAATATTGATATCCTATTTTTACTCGTTGAGTTCCGTCAAACAGAAACGTTGTCATCCATCTTACAATATGTGAGAGAAACCATACATCTGTAGTTTTTCTAATAATAAATTAATGAGATCAAACTCTGCCAAAACCTACCATTACAACTCTAACATAAGAACCCAATTTATTGGACTCATAGCTTATACCAAAAGTGCACAATTTCAACAAGAACATATGTTGTAAAGATTCCGCTAATTCCTCCAAATTGTCTACAATCAAAATCAGCTTCAATTGCTTCATCCACCGGTTTCATTATGATAGATGCAACACTTTGGCAGGTATTGAGGTTAGTGAGATTGGTCTAATATCTTTTTCAATCGACACAGGTGGGTTAGTTTTTGGCAACGGTATTACATTGGCCATTTTCCATTCCATAGGTAGTAAACCTTCTCTTAGTGACTGGTTACAAATAGCAGTTAATGGAGGGGCGATAAAATATGAATGCTTTCGAATCAATATATTCCAACAACGCGTAACTACATCACCATCACCATTGGTGACAGTGGAACGACAGAACGCGGCAGCGATTGACGTGGCGCGTCATGCTGACATCGTGTTCTGGCTAATGTTGGTTTTCACATTTGTTGAACAAGGTAAGTTATGGATATCCCATAAAGTGATATATATTACAGTGTTGTAGGGAATTGTAGGGAACCGAAAGGCCATTTGTTGCTGATATTAACTAAAGCAAATGAACGCAACCATGTACATATTTAACTGCCTGCAGTCTACACGTCTATGGCGTTACATCCAAACGCGTCAGCTCCCGTGTACAAACCGGTCTTTCTAAGTATTGAGCGGGTGTTGGAAATCATAAAAAGCTGGACTGTTCTAAGACACGTGTAAATATCTTAATGAACTTGTTAATGATATTTCACCTTATATTACGTTTTGTGTTGACTCTGTAATTCCAAACAAACAAATCGCTGTTTTCCGCAACAATAAACATTGGTTTTAAAGCCGCTCTAAATAAAAAGTGTTATTTCAATGTAAGACGGAACTGAAGATAAAACAAGTAAATATAAAATAAAATTCAGCAGACTTTATGGAATATCGCAGCTGCGATAATTTGTTGAGTGGTGTGATGACTCCTATTTAAAATGTAATGTATGTAAGACTAATGTGTTAGTAATCGATTTAGGATAATACAACGTTCTGGAAAGTCACAGTTTCTGATCAACAGATTGCAATTGTCACCAAGTACACATACTTACGGACAGTGTTTAGTAACAATCTGACATGGGTTGGAAACAATGCACTCATTTTCAAGAATAATTTACTTAGAAAATTAAGGTAATTTTCTCTTGATAAAACCAGTTACAATTTGTTTAACAAGTCTGTTATCTAGAGTGTTCTTTGTTATTTGCAAGTATTTCAACCTGTCCACTAAGGATAAAAACCCTTTACATCATATTGCTTTATCTTAGTTAATGACAGTCGTGTTCTTTACTCCATGTTTGAGACTTTGCCATCTGGTCGCACATTCGTGTAGGTTACAATGTGAAGAAATGCACTCCACGTGTCATCCGATTAATTATTCTTTTCTAGACTTCGACGACATTAGCCAATGATGTGCTGTTACTGTATAATGTTATATCTGATCTTATATTAAGATACATACCCTACTTTGCTCTATGTACTTTGTATACTATGACCGTTCAAGCTACACAGAATGCTAGTTTACATAACGAGGGACACACAACCGCTCGTACACAGGCGAGCAGTTATAGACATACACCACATGAACCTTCCACACACATTGTTTGATTGATCGGTTAAATTATTTAGCAGTCACAAAAGCCACACAGTGCAAATGGATACTTGAAGGTTTCGACGAAATGAACACAATATATTTTACTCCAATTATTTAGCTATAGGAATATAATTCAATTCCTATATTTGAGGTAGATTAATAACAAGGTTAAGGGCCGGACTGTCGATCGAGGGGACGGTGATTCAATCTCACCTATAGCCGTTTCGAAACCTAGGCAATTTCGTTCAACCCACATATGCATGTGCCTATCGAAAGAGACACTAAAAGCCGGTGGTCCCTTCTATCTGGTGTCTATGCCAGGGGAAGTTAAACATCCCACACAGGGGGTTAAATGTGTAACCTGTAGTGAATTCACTATTTCTAGAGAAGGACAACTCTTGCGTTAGCCCACGTCTGGGCTGTTTGGAGGAAACCACCCAAGAACCTAATGGTGCTAAGAATCTCTGGATCAAAATGAGCCATCTAAAGCGGCTACATTGACAGACGATAGCGACGTACAACGTCAATACACTACAAAGGGCTGAGTAGATACAAAAATTGGAAGACGAACTAGCCATGTTGGTATGATATGTGATTGGGATAAGAAAAGTGAGAAGAAGTAAGGAATGCATCACTACCTTACAAAGAGGTCACCTACAATGTCATCCTAAGGTAAACTACGGCCAACCAGGAATACGCGTTCTTATAAACAAGGCATGCTAAGACAACACGGAACTTGTTCTGTGCATAACGAAGCACTAGGAACAGGAGATAGTGTAAGTATAAGCACCAACAAACTCAGAAGAAAAACGTAAACATCTAAATATGTAGATGACGTCTTGATAAAAGTAAACCATTACACGATAGTATAATACACTGCTCACGTACAACATCTCGCGAAACGGCTATGGGTTCATTTCGACTAGAAATGGGAAAACAAGAGGCGTCACTTCGTCAGAATGGGCAACATCAAGAAAGTACAAAATCATGAATACCATGTTTCAGAATAAAGCAGGGAGGAGACGAACGTGGAAAAGTCCTAACGGAGCAGCAAAATTGACCGAAATTGAATACAACCAAATAAACAGACCAGACATCGTCACACACGTAGCTGTCATCAATCAATGGTTATGTGCAATATTAAATTGAATGTAGAGCTGCAACGTAAATGCTGTCATCAATCAAGTCAACAAGGAAATTACCACATAATGGTTATGTGCAATATCAAATTGAATTTAGAGCGGCAATTTAAATGTAAAATTTGATGGAAAAGAGGCCACACAGATTTGATACTGCACACGTAGGATCAAAGATGATCGAATTCCACCTCGAATTGAGAAATCAATTAGAGACACTATTGGAACTAGACGACATCGACACCAGTAGCCAAAGCAGCACATACATAATCCAACAAAATGCAAGAAGCGTAGCTAAAACAAACAACAAGCCACTGGAATCGAGGATATTGTCACCAACACGACCCGTTATGACGAAAGGTCGCAGGACAATAAACAACGAATTCAGTATGCAGAAACATGCACTACCGTAAACAAGAAAGCAAGAAGGACATCAGAGATCATAGGAAAAACTATCATGGCGTCAAAGAGCTAAACGAATGTCAGAACAATCAATGCAATTACACGCAGCATGAACGAACGCAATGGTGTGATAATTTACGAAAAAGGAAATATGAAACAATCACAATTATTACAGACGTAGATATGTATGTTATTAAACGTCTATGAAATACTCACGAAAGCACAATCAAAAAATACAGGAGGAAACATACGACGAAAACAGCCACGAATGCTAGCAACAACAGATTACATCACTTCGTAAATCAACTGAAGGAGAAGTGCCGAGAATATAATATCTGTGCATCGTGTTTTCTACAACGAGCAGGTTTTCGATTCCCTGCAAACTCAAGCAGTATTGACCTCGCTTTAACAACACGGATAGACGTTCTTTGCTTCAAACTCCTGAAAGGCATCTACACCAAGAGTTGGATGACAGTCCACCTACATAAAGAAAGCAACATAGACTAGTACTACATACTACATACTACATACTACATACCACTTACCACATACCACATACCACTTACCACATACCACATACCACATAACACATAACACATACTACATAGGGAGACACCATATCGTTCAAGCTATTTACATCAATAGTCGAAAGCATATTCATAAAACTGACTGAGACACAAGGAAGACGGATAATATCTTAGTCATCTTCTTTTAACGTTTTAGACCAATCGCTGTCATCAAATTGTGAAGAAATTCAACAAGATGTCGGATACAATAAAGATGGAGTCTACACCATCTACCCGAGATATATGCCACTGTCAGTCTACTGTGATCTCACTACAGACGGCGGATGATGGACGGTAAGAAAGCTTGTATATATTGTCTTATGTGTGTGTGTGTTTAATTTTATGTTTCCTTCTCTTCGTTTGTTTATTTATTTTTGGATGAGTGACTGCATTAGTGGGAAATTGAATGAGTGAGAGATGGAGTGAGTGAGTGGGTGAATGAGTGAGAGAGTGATTGCGTGAGTCAATCAGTCAATCATTCGGACGGTTATTCGGTCGGTCGGTCGGTCGAGCGGTCGAGCGGTCGGTCGAGCGGTCGGTCGAGCGGTCGGTCGATCGATAGGTCGAGAGGTCTGTGTCGAGCGGTCTGTCGAGTCGGTCGGTCGGTCGGTCGGTCGGTCGGTCGGTCGGTCGGTCGGTCGGTCGGTCGGTCGGTCGGTCGGTCGGTCGGTCGGTCGGTCGGTCGGTCGGTCGGTCGGTCGGTCGGTCGGTCGGTGGTCGGTCGGTCGGTCGGTCGGTCGGTCGGTCGGTCGGTCGGTCGGTCGGTCGGTCGGTCGGTCGGTCGGTCGGTCGGTCGGTCGGTCGGTCATCGTCGGTCGGTCGGTCGGTCGGTCGGTCGGTCGGTCGAGCGGTCGGTCGGTCGGTCGGTCGAGTCGGTCGGTCGTCGTGGTCGGTCGGTCGGTCGGTCGGTCGGTCGGTCGGTCGGTCGGTCGGTCGGTCGGTCGGTCTGCGTATTCATGTGAATACAACACTGACGGAGAGCAGAAATACTGTCTAACATTTGGTATAAATATTGTTGTCGAGCCTAATTGCTTTTGGTGTGTGAACAAGCATTTGCTCATTAACTGTAATTACAATTATTCGTATTTTTAAGGACCACATTGGAAATAATGTTAATCTGATGTGTTTTCATGTGTTTTGCATCTTAATACATCTGTTTTCATGTGTACACTTTTCCCCAAATAAACTCAAAACATTTTCACATGGAGTAAACTGTTGGACAGTTATCTCGTATTTGTGGCTTTTCTCTCGACTTTGAACAATGTATTTCGTTGATGTTAATTATTTATTCATGTAAAATTGTTTTGAGCCTTAGGCGAAATACTTGAGAAAATACGCTACATTGCACCACATATAGTGTACTTTCCATATTTTCGATATTATAGCTCCTGTATGAATTCCTAGGGAAGTAGACAATATTACATATGTCTTTTCATAACTTATACTTGTAGTTTTGTCTGTTATAGTACGGACAATCAAAATGAAATAACCTTAATTCAATTAATGCCAAGACGAAATAATAATATTAAGAGAGTAATGTAATTAAACAATGTGTAAAAAGCAATCTCTGTTACAGACTGCGAGATACAGATTGCGGTGTACATTTACAACACAATGTCGCAGGTTCTCATTTGTGTCTTGTTGAACATACTCCGGTGGGTCACAGGTATTCCAAAGACGAGTTAATGGCTCAGTTGACTTCTACCGCGACTGGAACGACTACAAGACCGGCTTTGGTTCTGTGAATGGCGAGTTTTGGTTGGGAAACGACCATATCCACTCGCTGACAAGCAACGAGAGCTACATTTTAAGGATTGACATGGAGGCCTTCAACGGCGAGACGAGATTCGCTGAATATGTTGGCTTCTCGATCGACGACGAATCGACCGATTACACCCTGCGATATACGGCTTATCTTGAGACGAGCAGTGCGGGTGAGTGTAATCGTTTGTATAATCATTTAATATTTCGTCTTCACGTGTAAGTTGAACTGATGATGTATATTTTAGATATTTATGTTTTACCAAAAATAATGTTGTTTTTGATGCGCCACTGAACGGAAGTATATTCCCTATATACGGCGTTTTACAAATAAAATTATTAGTATTATTATTAAATTATAAGTGTTTGTGTGTGCGTGCGTGTGCGTGTGTATATATGAGTATGTGTGTGTGTGTGTGTGTGTGTGTGTGTGTGTGTGTGTGTGTGTGTGTGTGTGCGTGTGTGCGTGGCGCGGTGCGTGCGTGCGTGCGGTGCGTGCGTGCGTGGTGCGTATTTGATTGTTATTACATGCTTCTGAACGTTGATTATTCCTGCTTTCAGACGATTCCCTCTCAGTGCACAAAGACATGCCGTTTAGTACCAAAGACGCTGACCATGATTTAGATAGTGTTTCTTGTTCTTATTATTGTCACGGTGCATGGTGGTACAATAGTTGTTACCGTTCGAACCTGAACGGAAAGTATTACCATTATGCTGAATATGCCGACGATGCAGTTTTCTGGAACTACGGGACGACGGAGTCGCTTAAGACTGTTGCGATGAAAATGCGATCAGCAATGTTTCCAGGTCAACAATATCACGAGTCCATATTGAAGTTAAAAAGTAGTAAACGGTGCACTCATTTATTAGTTTGATCACTCGCACGTACATTTGTTTATTGGATTATTCTTTGGTTCGTCCGTCCGTCCGTCCTTCATCCATACGTCCGCTCGTTTGTTTATTTTTCGTTGTTGCTAAGCTTTTCTCTTCTCTTTTTCATCCTTTCTTCCTTCCGTTGTTGCTCTGGTCGCTGAGAAGAAAGACTCACACAGTTCCATTTCTGTTTCGTCTTTCAATTCCAGAATCTCAAATACGTGCACTGTTTCTGCAACTTACAGTCCTTGTTTAATACACTCCAGGTATACCTCCCTTTTTTGGTGGCGACGTTTTCTTACGTAGACTGAAACATATTGTACCTGTGACAGTGCGATGATCAGACCCAATATTGGGAAGGTAGGGCCTACTGTACGTTTCAGATTCATCACACTAGGTCTCTATTTTATGTTGACAAAGATATAGTCAAGCTGTCGTTTTCGTAATCTATTTTCCAAATTTCTTGCCGTATCTGGAGTTTGTGACCTTTCTATTTTGTTTTCATTAGTAAGATCGATAAGGAATTCCACACTGCGGTTTGCACTGTGTAAATATGGCACACCCCAGTCCAAGCCGTGCGTTGAAGTATCATACTAACAGCAACATGATATGCACTGATATCGACTCGAGCGCCTTCACACGTCATTGTTGTGAACCGCTACGCTATCTACTTCAGCAGACAATATGTGACGATAATAGTTGTAGCAGGAATGTTGCTGAAGTTGGCAATCACTATTCGTCTACTGTGAATTGTAATATTATCTAGGGCTCCCTTGTTCCATGAGTTAATCAGAATGTGTAATCCTCCCTCTATTGCTCTAGTAGTTGCAGTTCTCGAGGCTGTGGGCGATAACTCGTAGAAAGCCTAACACATCGTAACGTTACGCTAGTTGCGTTTCACGAGTCTGCTCCATAGTTGCACTTAGACTGCGCCATGTACGAAGTAGGCGTAACTTTACCCTAGATGAAATACATACGCGACGCTCCCCAAGTTCGATGATGCTCCCGACATGCCCACTCTCAACTTTATTTTTTTTTACACTGGATATCCTTTACATTATCATAGCTTGTCATTTGCTATACGAATGGCAAAGGCGGCAGCTAAATTGAAAAAGGATGTCAAAAGACACCACAACTACAGGGATTCTCCACCGCGACCTAATTAGGTCAATTCTACGACGATTTGTTTACGCGAATTGTAAATTGGTCTCATGAAACTGGCTGTAAGCTACACTGAATAGTCGCTGTTAGCTGCGACCAGTAGACCGCATAATTGCTCGTAAAGTTACGCGGCTTTATGAAACCGGCCAACTCATTCTTTCTCCATATTCTTCACCATTTCTTCTCTGAACTTGGGGGATGGTAAGGTTCTAACATTCAATGTTGATAGTTGTTTGCATTTTACTAGCTTTTCTCATTTACATCCACTGTTGGCTAACTTACATCGTCCTTGTGGCATTAGTCGTATGTTGTCTCATCGAGATTAAGTGGACGTGCGTTGTAGCCATATTGTTTACCTTAGCTTTATCCGTTGGGGGCGACACACCCCTAGCACCTCTCTTACCGTTACATATTGCGGGACCTTGTGTACATAATTTGTATTAACATTTTCCATTTGTCGTTTTTATCAAGACGAATGCGATAGCAACCCATGTCAGAATGACACACCCCTAGTACCTCTCTTACCGTTACGTATTGCGGGACCTTGTGTACATAATTTGTATTTACATTTTGCATTTGTTGTTTTTATCAAGACGAATGCGATAGCAACCCATGTCAGAATGACGGCTCCTGCAGTGACGACGTAAACAAGTTCAGTTGCACTTGTGCAGGTGGATTCGAGGGCGTCACCTGTCAGACTGGTAGGTCACTTTCTTTCCGACTCCAACCTTATAGTTACTGTAGTAATGACGTGTCACGTGACCGACTCCTATCAGCGATAAGCGAACACAATTTAAACACAGGCTACCAGTCCTCAATGAAGGATGTACCAATCCTACACTTTGAAGAGAACTAGCATAGCAGAACATTCAAACAGGTCATTAACATACACAGGGAGTTAGCCGTCACTAATCAGAGTCATTGGCAAAAAACTCCAGCCGGTCATGCTTCAACTTGTGTCACATTATGTAAGTCATGTTACTCGACTGTAACATTCAGTCCGCTGAAGCAAGCTGTGAGACGCAGCCGAATATACGGGAAAAGCAAAAAAGTTTCTTGATCAGAAAGTTTACTTCAAATATCGGTTTAGAAAGACGTCAGTATACTTTTTTCTTTTTTCCATTTACTTTTATGATTTCCACCAAACCTCTTGGTTACTTGTTTATATGTTGAAAATGTTGTATTTACAATAAGGGATTGTGTAATTATTAATTGTTGGGATTGTCGGGAATATACAAGTTACTTACATAATTAATTACATACTTACTTGATGTTTTCTTTCGCATTTGTATTATTAAAGATATCGACGAATGCGCCAGCAGCCCATGTCAAAATGGCGGTTCCTGCAGTGACGAAGTGAACAAGTTCAGTTGCACTTGTGAGAGAGGGTACGAAGGCGCCACTTGTCAGATTGGTAGGTCACTGTTTTACGCAAACACTTATAATAATGTTACTGAATGATGAACTTAGCTTGAATCTATTAGTCCAGGGTTTGCCCTATGGGCCGGTAAAAATGTTGAGGTAAATGCAGTTGTACTATTGATTTCTAGTCTACACACCATGTCTTTGAAAACTTAAGAAGATGCGTTTTGAAAATCAGTGGCACAAGGAAACTGTAGTGTGAAATAAAACAATGTCGTCGACTGAGCCGGTATTCATCTATGACAAACGACTTATAGGACCTAGACAGCCAAACTTGGTATACATTCCGCTTGAAATGGACATTCTAGACAAACCTGATCTATCTATGTTATGTTCTGATATAATATTATATGATAAATCAGGCACGGTCGGTCATTCATGATGATCGTCGACTGCAGAAACACAATCTGCCTTAACGTTGGATCGACGTGAGGTAGAAACTGAATGGTGATGTCCCTCTCGAAGGCTATGACAGACAAAGAGATAAATATCTATAAAAAAATAGAAACTAAAAAAATCAATTGGACTACAAACTGTTTGCTTACTTTAGAAATCAGGTGAAACATAAAAACGAAAAGGCAAAATCTCAGTATTATGTAGGTGCTGTAAACGAAAATCAAATCGACCAAAACAGTTATGGCAAATTCTGAAAAAGACTGGTTCATTGTCATAATGGAAAACAACAAGTATTAGTCTGAACATTGAAAAAAAGTACGTTTTGACAAAGTTAAGGTAGCAGAATATTTAAATGATTATTTTATCTATTGCTTCGTCATTTGGTAATAAGTTACCACCATGTTCTGGCCGTTTTGGGGATGCTCACGTTATGTGTTTGTATTATCAACAAAATGTTTCAGATATTATATGTGGTCTAGTCAGTGTAATACATTTCCATTATATTAAGTAGTATAAGCGCTAGCAAGGCTAGAGGTTTAGATGAATTCCCTGCAAGATTGTCAAAGATGGTTCTTCTGTCATAGCAAAACCTCGTACTCACATTCTAAACTTATCTATAACTACTGGAAATATCCCTAATTATTTCAACGTGGATAGGGTGCAAAAAAGATACATGTTGAGAATTACATACCAATATCGGTGCTATCTATTATATCAAATATGTTTGAAAAAATAGTATTCAATGAAATAAACGACTATGGACGCAACGTAAACTACTATATTAATTTCCATCTGCTTTTCGATCATCGTATTCTACCGATACTTGTTTGATCCACCTAACCGACTACATTAAACAAGACTGTGATAATGGCAATTACATACGTATGGTATTGTTGGAGTTGCAAAAAGATTTGATACTGTGGATCGGGCCATTATTTTGAAGAAACGTGAAGGTGTAGGTGTTGATGAAATTTCTATATGTTGGATTAGGTCGTACTTGACATGTTACCGATATTGATGTATGTGGCAAAATGTATCACTTGCAGCGTGCCACAAGGTTCTATAATTGAGCCTCAATTATTCACTTTATATAAATGATAAGTCTGCTGCAGTTAAATATATGCTATTGTTGCACGCGGACGATTCAGTCTTGCTTGCCTAAGGAAGATATTTAGTAGGAATCGAGGCAAGTCTATGTTCTGAACTGGAATACGCGAATGACTGGTTAATCAACAACACGTTGTCGCTCCATTTGGATACAACACAACCTTTGTCTTTGGAACGAAGAAACATTCTGCAAATGTAATACTCTTAATATTGTGTGTAATGGAAATGTCAGTGAATCAAACTCAACCGTCACCAATGTAGGCGAAACTTCAGATCAGTCTCTTTCTGATGATGCTGTGACCTCTGATGACCTTTCTAAAATGTCAAACAAACTAAGGTTTTTGTATAGCTACTCAAGAAAGTTTAATGTAAAAAGAAAACATTACTAGTTTCATATTTGGTTCAATGAATTCTCGGTTATACATAATCGGCATGGTATAGTGGATCGTTGAAAGAAATGAAGTGCAGAATGCAGCGTAACCAGAACAAGGCCGTGCGTTTGTTGTCACGTGTTCCACCGAGGTTCCATGTCGGAGCTAACGAATTTTAAGACCGTAGGATTACTCCCTGTAGTTTAGAGAGTAGAATAATAAAAACTGGACCACATGTTCAATATTATAAATGCAAAGGCACCATAATATTTAAGAAAAAATGTTGATACCATACATACCCCACAAGATGGCATGTGTTATTCCAAGAGTGAATGTTTCTAGGCAAACGTCCTTCTTTTATGCAAACATGTGCCATAAAATAAGATGCCTATCGAAATAAAACAATGTCAATCTTAAACCAGTTTTAGAAGAAAAAAGGTAACGACCCTTCTATATAGTAGACTGGTGGCTCATGAATTTCAATTTTAAAGTGGCTTTTTGATATATTATTTATAAATTTATCCTGCTATTTATTGTCATATATTTTATTAGAATACTTTCTATGCTAGCACACTGGCTAGACCATGTTGGACTTCTCATAACTAATATGATATCAAAACGTAAAATAAATAGGTCAGGTATGTCTGGAATGTTAATTTGAGGCGAAATTGATACACAGTTTTGAGTGTCTAGCTCTAACAGATCCAAAGTTATAGACGAATGCCCGCTCAGTGGACAACCTTTTGAATGCTATGTTTCAGTGACCTCATATAATTGATTTTCAAAAAGCACCTTCTGAAGTGTTGAAACACATGGTGCGTAATAAAATATAAAATAAAACTCCGTTTACATTACATCTTTTACTATATATATATATATATATATATATATATATATATATATATATATATATATATATATATTGAAACTGTAACATATCCTAGCTGAATATATATATATATAATATATATATATATATATATATATATATATATATATATATATATATATATATATTCAGCTTCTCGGATATGTTTCAGTTTCAACAAAATGTTGTAATTCATTCCTTACAAACGTTGCCTTGTTCCAGCTCCTATATCACAGTGATGATCCGACGCAAGAAGTCCTCACCCTGTCCTACCGCCGGGGAATATTACGAGTGCACACTGAGTGTCATTGACCACGGGGGTCTGACGACGTGCGTGGCGAAGTGTCTCTGTGACGGGAAGGACTGCAAGCACGCGATCATCCACATCCCGGAGATGCACGAGGATTGGAAGATATGTGAAATCACCGTAGAGTAACAGGTGTTTGAAATAAAAATGGAGGTGGTAGTTAGGGTCGACTACGGTCATAACTACTTATGCAATTAATATTTCACAGCACAAGTTACCGAGACGACTGGTGTTGCTGTACTTCTGTTAGTAAACATGTGTTGTTAAAGTGTTTGGCAATGGTACTTACATACATTACTAATATCAAGAATCTACGATTGTGGCCGTTGGCGTATTAACCATTCATGAATAATTATCTCAAGCAATATTAGACGTTTTGCAATAATAAGGCTGCAATGCCATAGAATGGTCGCTTTCGTATGAATCAATAATTAATCAAGTATAATTCACAACTATAATTAGTAGTATAAATTACAAGCAATAAGAATACAATTTTCCTTAAAAGACTCAGATGGATGGGAAATAATGGCGATATTGAGGGAGGGAGGGAGGGAGGGAGGGAGGGAGGGAGGGAGGGAGGGAGGGACCGAGGGACCGAGGGAGGGAGGGAGGCAGGGAGGGATGTTGGAAGGAAGGGATGGATGGAGAAAGGCAGGAAGTGATGGAAGGAGGGAAGGAGGTAGTTAGATATGGAGGGAGGGAGGGGAGGGAGGGAGGGAAGGATGGAGGAATGAAGGAAGGTTAGTAGGAAGGGATGGATGGAGGAAAGGCGGAGTTAGTGAACGCGCAAGAGAAGGCGGAAGGAAATGACGGAGGGACGGCAGGAGAGAGAGGAAGGACGGAGAAGGAAGTGTGGGATGTAGTGAGGGAGGGAGGGAGGGAGGAATGTATGGAGAACGGGATTGAGGGAGGGACAAATGGAGGGATGGAGGGCGGAAGTGTGGGAAAAGGGAGAGAGGGCGGGAGTGGTGGCTGTAGCGAGTGGTGGAGTAAGGGAAGGAAAGAGGGTTGAATGGAGGGACGGAAGGGAGGGAGGGAGGGATGAAGAAAGGGAAGGACTGAGGCAGGGAGGAAGGGAGGAAGGGAGGAAGGGAGATACGGAAGAAATGAGGAGTGATCAGTAATGAAGGACAGGTGAGGGAGGGAGGGAGGGAGGGAGGTAGTGAGGGCGAGAGGGAGGGCGGGAGGGAGGGATGAAGCGATGGAAAAACTGAGGGAGGGCTTGCGGGAGGGAGGGATGAGGGAGGAAAAGAGGGACGGAAGGAGGAAAGGAGGAAGACAGGGACGGAGGGCAGAATAGGATGGAGGGAGGTAGGGATACGGAGGAAGGGAGGGATGAATGGAGGTAGGGAGTGAAGGGAGGGAATGAGGGAGGAAGGAAAGACGGCCGGACGGACGGATGGACGCGCGCACACACGCACGCACGCAAGGACGGACGGACAGACGGATGGACGCACGCACGGACGCACACAAGGACGAACGGGCGGACTGGACTGAATGGACGGGACGGGACGGGACGGGACGGGACGGGACGGGACGGGACGGGACGGGACGGGACGGGACGGGACGGGACGGGACGGGACGGGACGGGACGGGACGGGACGGGACGGGACGGGACGGGACGGGACGGGAAGGAAGAGATAGTAAAAAAATGGGATAGAAGATGTGGTAACGAGAGACTTAGAGGGAAAGGAAGGTTGGTCAGAAGGAACAAGGGAATATTTATGGTGGACTGATGGAGGAAGGCAGGAAATGATGAAGAGTGGTATAGATGAAAGGAGGGAACGGAAAATAATATATGGTGAATTGTAGAAGTGAAATGACGTTTAAGTCATTAGACGTTTGTGAAATACGTTGCTGCTAGTAAACGAACCAAATATTACGTTGCAGTCAACTGGGTCCATTAACATAGCCAACTAATTGGACGAGGGCGGTGTTTGGTTCTTGGGAATAATTAATTAGCGCAGCCTACAAATTATTTGTTTCTTTGTTAAATATAACATGTTTTTGTTCAAAACACAAATTTCTTCGACTTGTTTCCTTGTTTTTATTTCTGCTTTTATCATATCTACAGCCCAGGACGCAGTTCGGATCTTTCGAATAATTAATTTCCCAATCTTATTCGGCCAATTCTCAGTTACCACATTTGCATAGTACAGACAACGGGTCATCTGGACTAGTTTAGGATTTCCGCTACACCGAGTGACGTGTGTACTTGTGATTGGTTTGTTTCTAGGGCACTGCTTTCTCCTTACGCAGATGTACGTGTAGCGGAAATCTGTGTGTTCAACTCTTGTTGTGGGAACGTTTTAGCCTGTGCGTGTTAATTCGGCTAGAAATGCTTGTGGTATTTTTATGTACCAATCAAGTAAGGCTTGCCGTTAAATATAATCATCAGTGAAGCAGATGTGTGCTGTGCCTATTTACATAGTTGTGTTTAAAAAGCAATGTGTGTGGTTGTTTTTGCTGTTGCTGTGTCAATTGTTGTTGCCATTTTTATCAAATAGCTCATATGATTACTTGAGTTGCTTCCGTATGTATCTAATTGCTACGATTAATCATTATTGCAGATATTTCATAGCTCCTGAGTATTGGGAAATCGAAACAAAATTGGAGAACACATGGTAGAATAAACATGCATAACAGTCGCTGGATGACTAACTGAGTATTTGTTTGCAGAAGGAAATACCCCAATACCACATATTGTTTCCTACGTATTATGAATTCGTCTTTCTCACTTCTTCGATAGTCATATTTGCCTCTATCTATACCAGCATTAAATTGTTCTGTAACATCATCACATATAAGAATGTTTTAGCATAGAGGAGTAAACCCGAGTCAAATATAACAAGTTCTTCTTGTTCGTGTTATTCGGAGAACATATTAAATAAAACACAACTACAGATTGCATTGCAATGCCATTCACGGTTATCCTAAATGCATGCGTCTGGATAAATACGGATACACATTTTGAAAACGACTTGTACTTGTGTGCTAATCATTATTTGGTCATGTGACCTTCAACATGAAGAGTCGTTCCTTGTCTGCATTGTTAATACTATTGTCACTTGTGTCGACGACATATTTTCTTGACACTATTTGTCACATATTTATGATTTGCCAACACATTCGTCATGGTCTGCGTTGTATAAGGGATCATTCTTTGTATCGACGAGACATGTTTGCGGTGCTATTGGTTACTTTTTAATTAGTTGTTCTTAGCAGTCCTCACACCATGAATAGCACCAGTATATACAGAGTTTGTCGTGACAACGTCATGTTGTGTTTTGTGGTAATTGTTGCAATTCTTATTTTGATTCTTAAAATGGTATTCTGAAGGGACTCTTTATCGTCTTGAGCTGCATGTACTCTACGTTTTTAGTTAGGCGTGTTATCAGTATTATTTTATTTTATTCTACCTATATTTCACTACAAATGTGTTTTATTATAGCACTGACAACATACTGACACAACTAACTACGATTACGCAGAATGTTAGTTTGCGCTTCGTCTACTTTGTTTGTTTAAATTAGGAATAACATGAACATTTAAATTTCTGTCAGAAACAAAATACATTGTATGACACTATGCTGTACTGAATAACTTAAACTATGTATTTAGTTTGTTTTAAGAGGATAGTCTAAGGTAACTTTACTGTACTTAAGTTATGTTTGAATACAATTGCAACAACTACGTTCGTGTTTTTCTGTCATTATTGTGATGGTGATATAAATATCGCATTGGCATGCTTTACATGGGGGGATAACACCCCTTCATGGTGGATAACACTCTTTCATTGCAATGAAAGGGTGTTATATTGTGTCACCGACGTCACGGGCTTTAACACATGTAAAATACCCGCAAAATACTCGCCCTGTCGTGAAAATATTGTAGTAGATACAACACACTTATAAAACAATTGTTTCTAAATATTTGATGATTCGCTCCATCTCATATACAACGACATGTCTCGTCTGTTGGCGGAACACAGTTCGCCGAAACACACCTCACTGCGAGTTCCACGACATACAGAGTATATGAGAGTACTCCTGCTGAGACCGGATTGCCTGCAGTGGAGCAGGACTGGTTAGAACACATAGAACGAGTGAGTTTACGAGATAGCACAGACGTCAATGGCACGGGCTGAGTACCACGTCAGTAAACTCAATGAGCGGGTGGAAGATGTGAAGTCATCCGTTTCCGCCTCGTTGCCAAAGTTGTACAACGAAGCTTCTTCTCAACCAATGTTTCGGCACGGTATGGATGTAATCTAGAGAGCCGTCAGCATTCTTCATCATTACCAGGCACTTGTTGTCCCCGTGGACCAGCCGTTGTGTGCTCTTGCGATGCAGCTTCAGTGGACTTGGTCATACATTTACGGAGAGAGCTCTATGACATGCAAACAGCTAATACCCATTATAAATATGTATTCATGTAATCGCTGTCTTCAAGCTTTAAAATGAATACTTGCAATCCAATGTGTCTACATCTATTATTAGGGTGATAATTACTGTGATAGATATGCGCGGAAATAGTATTAATTATATACCCTACTGTACTTCCCCACATGCACATTACGTGGCGGCGCAGCAGGATTTGTATCGGCAGGATATCTGACTACACCGTTTCGCAAAATGACACAACGCCATCTGGAGGAAAGATGTGACATCCGGCAGAGGGCACCACTCAAGAAATCGCATGCGCTGGTGCCTCCGTTAATTAAATATTTAAAATATAAATGTCCAGTGAATCAGCATTCCCCATACACTGTTTTCTTCAACTATCTATCACCTTTATTTCATATGATATGGTATTTTAAGATAAAAAGTGCAAATGACGAAAAATTCACTGATTGGTTTAAAATGGTGTAAGGGAATTCCAATGAAACGCGCTGTCAGACATACGCAATGGTACATGTAAACAAGACGTTTCCGGCTTGCAGCGTTGCGACCTCCGTTGTTTTCGTTTGTAATCTTCATCGTTTAGACACACACACACACACACAAACAAACACAACACACACACACACACACACACACACACACACATATATATATATATATATATATATATATATATATATATTATTTTAACACGACACTCCAGCCTCCCGAAGACGACCCTGTAGGACTCCCTCGAAGGCAGAGGCCGCCGAATACGTCAGATGAAGAGCTGGATAAACAATGGACTGGACTGGACAACTTTCTCCGTGGTTGAGATCCTCAGTACAGCGCCTGACACACAGGTATGGAGAGAGATCACAGTTGCAGCATTACCCATGTCCCCCCTACGGCAAGTCAAGGAACTTATGATGAATGATTGTGATATCTTTGTTCAGTTGATAAATATACATAATTCGATGTGCTTTAGATATTAAAATATAAGTGGCTTCTAAATTATGTGAATAATTGTTTTCTGCAATATGTATCTGTGATAAATGTATTGTTGGGGCTTTTTTTTCAAAGGACTCGTCAGCCAGACACGAACCCTTGACCAATTCAACTAACAGAACCATGCCGAGTTTTGAAAACAACTAAAACAATGAGCACAGCTTGGTTCCGTATAATTATCAGTGGCGTAAACCTGCTGGTGGCTGACTCACGGGCTAGTGAACGGTGTTTTTTCGTCGGATACACGTACGAGAGACTCGTACGAGGCCCTCGTACGAGTGCATGACACAAATAGTCGTAGCGAAACAATCGGGTAGGGAGAGTTGCCAGAGTGACGTCATAAAGTGAAGGCTATTTATATGTTTACGGCAATGCAGCGGCAGCAGTGTGGAAAAACATGCCATGTTACTGTCTGCTGTGGCTCTACTGCACCTAATTGATGAAGAAGAAAACAACTGAAGACAAGAAAAAGATGGTGGGTTTGCCCATGGATTGCGCGACGCCAGCACTTCGGCGTATTTCACGTTCTGATGAAAACATTCAGTCTCAGACAAAGTCAATTCAAAGTGGAAGATCCCAGACCAGCCCAGGGCATTATTCAACTTCGCCTCTGTCAATATGGACGCACAACAGTTTCATTATCTCTTAGACGCTGTGTCGCCGATAAGCAGCCACAAGGACACAACTATGGGCGACACAACACCACGTGTTAAGCGCTTTGTTGTAACTCTTCAATTATTTAGCGACTGGTGTATTAGGTACTATATAATTATGTGCACGTCATGCTGACGAATTTGCTGGGTCTGCGCAATCTACATAGATTGCGCAGGAAAGAAGTGTTCTATGTATTGACAAGTAGCCTGATCCTGGTAGCCACGCGAATATCGCTGCACATTGCTAAACGTCAGGCATAGCATAGTTTTGTTGTCATATATTGTCTAGCTACCAAGGCGTGCTTTGCAGACACTTACCTGGGCAGCAGATTAGGACAAGTACTTGTTTTTGTAGGTTACAATTAATGTAGACATTAATTATAATTAACGTGAATTATGAATAACCTAAATTTGTATGTACCATTTTAGCCTTTTAAAATGATATGAAATATGAGATATACCTCCAAACCTCTATCAGAATGTAATTTTTTGTAAATGCATTATTTATTATCCATAATAGAAGCCCCCACATTTGGTAACAATCACACCTAAAGTTAACAAACAACCTGGGCATGGGGCATTTTGTCATACGGCAATTTCTTTTGTTGATGATAAAAATAAAATAATCTTAATCATGTTGTGTCAATAATATCACACAACATACTATTTTTTGTAGATAGGAATATACTAATTACCACTATTGGTGAGATTCTGTGTATACATTTATTTTGATAAATAAAAGGTTTGCATGGCTTTATCGTGTCTCACATGCAACAGTTGTTTCATGTACCCGCAAGCATGGAGATGAATAGTTAATGGTTTATTATCAATTTGGCTTAATTAAAAACGAGGCTCTATGTTCCTTGATTAGCTAAGGTAGATAATTATCATCACTATGTTTGCTAATTAAGTTGCAATTTGTATCAGTATGATCAGCAGTATATATTTATTGTTTTGTTTACAATTTGAATATTTCAACACAACAAAACATTATAAACTCGCTTAGACAAGTTTGGCTAACTGAACTGCAACTGACATTCTAGCAACATTATGATTATAATAAGTATCGAACACACCTCACTTTGCTTTACTAGAATCCTAATTCAGAGAAAAACAAATAAGCGGATGGTGATATGGATTTGATGCTGAACATTAATAATCAAGTAATGCAGTGATTGATTTACTACAAATTCTACGGAGGAATGATAATTTATCATGAATGTTTGCAACAGGAATCCAGGACACATACATATTTGAAAACCAATCAATCACATATATATCTGTTCCCCATCCCGAAGCAGTGCATGGTATGAACCTAATGTTGAACGTATATAAATACATGTCCAAAAAATGCACTGAACACTTATTCCAGTCAGGATTCCTCTAACCCTGATTAAATATAACCACTGCAATACTTGTGACTGGTAATGTTAGTTCACACACATTGTTTTTACAAGTGCAAGTTATTATTTCATGATATATGTCCTACTGGTAACAGTTACCAATCCCTTGAGTATCAGTACATAATTGATCGTACTACCATTGGGAAGATAATCCCATATACATGTTCGGCAATCTATCTTGCACTGAATGACAAATACATGAAGGGGTAGAGTTGGGCTCTTTATGAAGTCATGAACTCAGTTAATAATAAATAGCACATCTAATTACAGTACATAAATAATTTAATCATAAGGTGTTAAAACGTTAATTAAATATATAAAAATGTCAGATAAGGCATTATGGTCGGTTGCCCATAATATAAGAAAAACATTTCCTTTTGATGTATAACATGGAAGGAAGCTGTGTGACCCTGACAATGTTTTGTACATTACATTTTTTTGCATCTATGAACACAATACCAAACAATTTGGACCACACTCCTAGACACAGTGGATTTCACCATAACTATAAGGAATCTAAATATGGTGAGAAACTGCTTAGTTAAGAGGAACAACTGTGAAATTACAATTCCGGCTTGAACAATATCATACTATTATAGACAAAAGGAACACTGGGTATCCTGAAGTAGTAGACAAAGTCCTAGCTTCTGAAACAATGTTGTATTATTTTATTTATATGATATCTAATCAACATAAATTTCAAATGAGCGGCAACACACAAATAAGCGTTCACACCAATATCACTCCTTTGGATGGGACCAGTGATATGTAGTCTTCGTGCAAGATATCCATAATTTGGATCATAATCTCGTCCTTGCATCATTGTAGCCTTTTTCTGAAAACAAAAGGGCAGACATAATCACTTTTGTACATTACACATTTGTATTATTACTAATACATACCCTAAACATACACGAGGATCTTATCAGAGTTATTTCATATTTATTATTATTATACATAATAATCATGTGCTGAATCAGTAACATTTAATAGGGTCAATTTATGCAAACAGACTGATACGGAACTACAAGAAATATTTTTTAAGTAAAATAGACTGGCAGATTCAAAAATATAAAAAGACGTCAAGTTTAAAAACCGTGTGTCCTATCTGCACTGACTGTGCATTAAATATCCTTCCAACGACTATGTCCAGAAGTTTGTATTCATAGTTCTTCCATATGACATCTATGTACTAAATCAGTATGAAAATAAACTGGCAAAATCAAAAGCTCACAAAAAACTCAATGTTCAAAACCATGTGTCCTACCTGCATTGTCCCCATTGACAGCACATTACATAGTTTCTCGTGGCATGAGCCATATATAGAATGTAAAGCTATTCCTTATCAGGTGTAAACAAGGGGTACGGACGCGTTTAACTAGTTAAAATGTTAGGTCATGAGTGTATATTTTGTATTTTATTAGACATTACAAAATGATTCCCACTCACAGTCACCAGTGCAGTGCAGTGCCCGTGGCAGTGTCATTCACTCACTGGTAACGTGTTTTGAGACGAGCACTGTTTCATGGATGAATAATGCTTAAAATACAAATATTGTGTAAACTAAACAACAGTTATTCGAGTGATCCTAATCTTACGATGTCGCTGTCTGTACTTACTTCTGACAGGGCTCTGACATTGAAGTTTGAACGATCCAGCCATCATTCGACGTCAGCGATAATGTCAAAATCAATAACGTTGGCGTTGACACCGAATTTCTGGGATATATTCTTTCATTTTTGTGAACATTGCTTCAAGAGTGCCTCGCACGAGTGACTCAGACATGCATGATACACGTACGAATTTATGTCCGATTTTGCGATACACATACGATTCGGATGGTTTCATCCGAGTCATTCGTACGTGTATCATCACCTTAAGAGTGCGTTACAGTAGTCAAGCCGTCATGTGATAACGGCATTGACATTTGTTGGTCTTGGAAGAAAGCGGCTAATTTGATTAATGTTGCGCAGGTAGAAAGAGCAAGCACTTGTAGTGTGCGACACTTACTTTTCCATTGCAAGGTGTCTATCAATGGCAACGCAAACACCGAGACACTGCTGAACACACTGCGAAGCCATAATTGGAACAACACCAACGCGAAATACTCTTTTGTCAACGATTGCATATGCAGACTTATAAACACGATGGGAAGATATTGTGTCTTGCCATCGTTCATACACATCGAATTCCGTGCCATTTATACATTCGCTTCATCTAAAAAAAAACATTTGCTTAACTGCAGCCATTAAAGCAGAATGGTTCAAACCAAGATAAGCATATACCGGTAAATCGTCGGCATATTGATGGAAGAATAGTTAGTTCATGGGCTCGTATGATGTCACCGATAGGTTGTACGTACAGTGAAAAAACAGTGGCCCAATAATGACTATTAATGATTACTTTGAGATGCGATGACTAATATGCTGCGTTGGTTCATTTCATTTGTTAATACTTCGAAAAAAGATAAACAAACTAAAATAATGAGAAAAAACCCGAAACAAACAAAAACGTATCATGTCTTTGTTGCTGTAACCTGTTTGAAGGGAAAGAAGGAAGTATCGGTCAAATGTAGCAACAACGTAAAGCATTGGGTGACCCAGCTGTGGAATAGAGGTATATATATATATATATATATATATATATATATATATATATATATATATATATATATATATATATATATATATATATATATATATATATATATATATATATATGTGTGTATGCAACTGCCGTCACATACACCCTCCTATGCAAAGCAATAATGCAAGACCAAGATTGATTGAAATTGGCCAACTGAATGACTTTAATATGTACACATTATTATAAACAACAGTTACATAAGTATAGTATCAGCAAACATGCCGGCTTCAAAGGCATTGGAAATCAACACCTACATGCATTATACATATGTACAACCAACACCAACAATATAATTACACATTATTTACGATTGACACCAAATTGGTGGGGGTCAACACGCCACTAGGTCACCCACAAATCAAATGTGACCGACCCCCACAAACTAACGCATGGCTAAGTATTTATAAGCATGATAAGAGATAATTTTTAAGACTCCGCAACTGTCAGAGACTTGTGAACCTGAATAAATCTACAAGACTCCGCAACTGTCAGAGACTTGTTAACCTGAATAAATCTATAAGACTCCGCAACTGTCAGAGACTTGGTAAAACGCACATAATTCGATAAGACTCCGCAACTGTCAGAGACTTGTTAAACGTACACAATTCGATAAGACTCCGCAACTGTCAGAGACTTGTTAAACGCTGATACTTCAAAGACTGTAAAATAAGCAGTAATTAAATGAGCGAACTGGCGACATTAAGCAACTCGAATGTATTTCCTAAATGCATCAGAAGACCACCGCCCCGCTGCTCTGATCTGTGCATCGGACTCTCCCCTTAATGCTGCTGATGTAGCCGCCCCTATTCTAAAACTATGACCCTTAAAGACCTGGCTGCTAAGGCCACAAAACTCAAGCAAGTGTTTAAGCAAAAAATCAAACTCTCTGCGTAACATTGGTGTGCCATCTACATATGCAAAGAGTGGGCCCTGAACTGTCCCCCTAGCATGAAGGAAATCCCTAACACAACTGGCAGGGGAAATAAGCGAAGCTGGAATAACTCCTCCAGGGATCTGCAAAGACTGGGAACCATGTTTACGGCTGTGCTTGAAATGCCTAAATGAGACAGAAATTAAGTCACCGTTTAATGAAATGTCCTGGCGCTGAAGACAATTCTGACCTGTCCGAGGAGAACCGGGCACCATCTCACCTACCCTCAGATATGCCTTAAAGGCTAGCACCATCATGGCACGTAGCATGACCTGTTTGTAGCGAGATGTGATGACAGTAGGTACGGCAGTGACTAATTTGGTCAGTATAGGCAGAGTTATTGGCAGGCGAACATCAGAGACCGTTCTTAAATGTTGTGCTCCTATCAAAAGCCTAGAAATAATGAAACTTTTGGCTGGGTCTTGGAAACCATTGATCTTATGGAAATATGAAATGGCAGAAACATAGGAAATAATTGAGGCTGGTGCCAAACCTGCATTATGAAGGTGAGCAATGAAAAACATCATGATGTAAATAGGTACTGGTAACACCGGAACCAGACCTAGAGAGTGCAAAAACCCTACCAGTTTATACCATGCCCGCTCATATTGCAATCGGGATGATGGTGCCAAGGATGCTTGTAGGAGCATCCCTACAGTGTCCCGAAGGCCGCCGGAGATATGTGGAACGGTAGCGCTGTAGGATGTTTGTTGACCCATGGAGCCAGTGCCCGGAAGTCGTCGATCTGTGAACGTGACAACTTGTCAGCAAGAGTATTATCTCTACCAGGTACATGCTGAGCTATAAAATGAATATTATATCGTAAACATGTCAAGATTAAGCGACGCAGGAGAACCATGACGGAAGGTTCTTTGGAAGTCTGCTTATTAATCACAGACACTAATGACTCGTTATCTGTGAAAAAACACACACTGCAGTTAGCCCACGCTGTCCCCCACATTTCTACAGCGACCATAATGGGGTACAACTCCAAAATGGTTATGTTAAGTGCTTGCCAAGATACAGGCCATACCCCGAAAAACCACTGTGCTCCACAAACTGCTCCATAACCTTTGCCACCTGAGGCATCAGTAAATAGTTGGAGGAAATCCCCGGTTAGGAAATCATCATCTATAAAGAAAGACTTGCCATTAAAATCATCTAGGAAAGCTAGCCACATCTCAAGATCCAATTTAACCGGATTTGTCAGCCTAATGTGATGATTAGGCTTACTTACACCCAAAGTTAAGTCGATTGTTCGGCGTAAAAAAGCCCTAGCGAACCTGATGACATAACAAAAGAACTGTAATAATCCAATTAGACTCTGAATTTCTCTGAGCGTAACTTTATGTCTAGCCAGAAATGAGCGTAGTAGCATTCTAGCCTTTAGCAACTTGTCATCGGGTAAGCGCACCTCCATAGCTACTGTATCAATGACAATACCTAGAAATTGAAGTGTTGTACATGGACCCACTGTCTTACTCGGTACTAATGGCACACCGAGCTGGCTGCACATAGTAATAAAAGCCTGGAGATCAGTCCCACACTTGTCCTGTGACTCGGCTAAAACTAAAAAATCATCCAATACATGAATCACTTTAGTTGCACCCAAGGTATTCATAGCTATCCATTCTAATGCAGTACTGAAAGATTCAAAGATAGCACAAGAGCTAGAACAGCCCATGGGCAGGACAGCATCCATGTAATATAAATCTCGCCACCGAAAACCTAACAGATGTGTGTCGCTAGGTGCCACCGGGATGATTCGAAAAGCGGCCTCGATATCAACTTTAGCCATAAATACTATTGAACGAGCAGATGTGACAAATGAGATGGCATCCTGAATTGTTGCATATTGTACAGTAGCGAATTCAGCTGGGATGTAATCATTAACAGAAGACCCTTCAGGGTATGAAAGATTATGAATCATGCGAAATTCGCCAGGCAGTTTCTTAGCGACCACTCCTAGGGGTGAGACTCGGAAGGCTGGATGTGTGGGTGGTATAGCAAAAGGACCTAAGATGCGCTGCAATGATTTCCCCTTTTTTTAATTTAGCATCTATCACATGTGGCAACTGAAAAGCAGATTTCATGTTAGCAACGTGGTGATCCAGTTGGATAGGAGCTCCTAAACAACCTAGATGAAATCCCACTGTAAACCCAGTAACCAAATAATTAGTAGCAATAGTATCGTATCCCTGTAACATCCATTTAAGCCTAGTAGGCGACACTGGCGAAGGTACGACTTGTTTAACGGAACCCCCCCTGTTGGTTTGGGGATGGCCTACCTTTGCGGCTAGGACACTTGATCCCAGGATGACCTCCCCCACAGAATCTGCACTGGTGTCTGTACCTACAAGGGTTGAATGGACAAGTACCCCGGGAGTTATAGGTGTAGCAGCGATTGGGGGCAACTTGCGAACCTGCCCCCCGTCCAAGAAAGGGGGTCCTCACCTGAGGTGCTTGTTTAGGGATTGGTCGTTGGGCAGCCATGAGCCAAAGCTGGGAGTGCATCTCGTCCCACTCCCAGCCCTCACTCGCTCGCATGGTACGAAAGGACTCATCGTACCCCCGCCAGTCACCACCCCTCTCCAGCAGATTCCGGATTATGTGTCGATACTGGAAGAGTTTAGTTGCCTGCACAGTATTTCCTGGCTTCAAAAGGTATACAGAGCAAAATATGTCAAAAGCTTTTGACCAGGCGTAAAATGTATGCGAGTCGGACTTAGGCTTGGGGGAGACGCAGACCGAGGGTCCCCCATCGGTGCCACCAGGGCGAACTGTCAGGGTCATTTCTTGGGGAACTAAACTGACCTCAGGCAGAAGGGAATATATGTCGACAAAATCATTGGACCAAATCTTCAGACGTGTTTTCTGAGGGACGTGACTGTGGAGGGACAAGGAATTAGTAATGAGGCGGGACACTCTAGCCTGCGTCGGGCCCGGGAGAGTGAGGACAGTCTCCACCATACCTGCACTAGAGGCCATTGGCGGCTCAATGTCCACGGTAGTAGGCCAAGGGGGGGCAACTGACCCAGCCCCAGGCATGTCCAATGGTGGCAGTGGAGGCTCGGATGGACCCGCGACTGGGACCGGGGTAGCGGATGCAGCACCTGGCAAAACTGACCTCAGCAAGTCCCTGATCTCATCCAAGTCCTTGCGCAATGATGCAGTGGTGTCTTGTCTAACTTGAGAGTTAGCCAGGTGCCGTCGGTGCGCCACCCCTGTGGCAGCCGCAGTGGCAAGGCGTCTCGCCGGATCTACTGAAGATGGGTCCGTCGCCTGCACAGGACGACCTCGAGCTTTCTGTCGGGCCGATTGTCGCACTGGGGCCATACTACAAATTGATATGTAAGCGTTTGACAAAACATAACACAAGTGAAAGAGTCGACACACTGTTTGTCAACCAAGTAACTCCAAGTGTATATTAACAATGCCCCAGGTGTATATACGAAAGCCAATTAACCTGGGCAATAAAAGGCACTGGAAAGCAGATACCAACATTTTTTCAATGTTATTGAACTTCCCATATAGCAGCCATAACACATCGTACGATCAATAGCATTGTAATATGCAAAACATTGAAATGTGTATCGTTACTGATATTACCAATCCCAATATTTTATTGGGCCTATGAGACCGCACCGAAGATTTGAAAGTGACGGGTTATGCATTGCCCAAGACAGTGTAACATTATGTATAACACAAAACCCAATGTACAAAGACCATAGGTATCTACTCACATGCATAACAGTAATAATGCCACACAATCATGACAGGTACATATCAGTTGTAGCTAAGAGCCCATAGACATCCGCAACAATTCAACAGAAGTGAGAAAGGGGCAGATAGTGGACGGATATGTAACTCACACTAGTGAAACCACACAGCTGTTATTGCCGACGTTCCCGATACCAGACACGGGAGAAAATAACTGACACTATCTCACACAGCTGTTATTGCTGACGTTCCTGATACCAGACACGGGAGAAAATAACTGACACTATCTCACACAGCTGTTATAGCTGACGTTCCCGATACCAGACACGGGAGAAAATAACTGACACTATCTCACACAGCTGTTATAGCTGACGTTCCCGATACCAGACACGGGAGAAAATAACTGACACTATCTCACACAGCTGTTATAGCTGACGTTCCCGATACCAGACACGGGAGAAAAGTATCTTATGACACTCACACTTGAATACATAGACAGGATGTCCCAAGTCAGTAAGGACCCACAATTTGCGTAAGACGTGGAAACGGATTAGCAGATTGACGTGTAAGGGAGAAGTGTGAAGAAATGGGACATATGACTTGGGATTCGAAATCCTAGGCCAGCACGGCAGTTTTTTTTTCACTATCTCACACAGCTGTTATAGCTGACGTTCCCGATACCAGACACGGGAGAAAATAACTGACACTATCTCACACAGCTGTTATAGCTGACGTTCCCGATACCAGACACGGGAGAAAATAACTGACACTATCTCACACAGCTGTTATAGCTGACGTTCCCGATACCAGACACGGGAGAAAATAACTGACACTATCTCACACAGCTGTTATAGCTGACGTTCCCGATACCAGACACGGGAGAAAAGTATCTTATGACACTCACACTTGAATACATAGACAGGATGTCCCAAGTCAGTAAGGACCCACAATTTGCGTAAGACGTGGAAACGGATTAGCAGATTGACGTGTAAGGGAGAAGTGTGAAGAAATGGGACATATGACTTGGGATTCGAAATCCTAGGCCAGCACGGCAGTTTTTTTGTTTGTTTCCTTTATTGAACATATGAACAATACAACAGCAGATATCCAGGGCAAGTGTGCCCTGTAATGCAACCCTCACGTGAGCAGATGACCCCTAAAACCACATCATGAAACGGTTAAACCACCTGAACGTCAATAAGACCAGCGTTCGCCACCTTCCTCAGTCTCCCCATTATCGCCCAAGTCCCAAACGTTTTAAAGCCACAAAAACAGCACCCTTAACACTCCGCCAAAGCTTGTAGTTCCCGAGATCATTAAAATGAACACCATCCCCCCGAAAAATGTTACGCTGCGACTGCCAAAATCCGCGGTGATACCAAAACGACAAACGTTCATTTTCGCAAACTGCCTTCAAAAATTCATTAATATCTACAACCCGTTGCGTCCCATCTTCCCAAGAATAGCGGCGAACACACTGGCGTCGAACTATCTGACACACAACAACATGTAACACACCGCGAGCAAGAAGGGATTGCGCATACTCGTACAGGCGCATACCTACAGTAAGCACCGATTCCGGGCTACCGTAAACATCGTTGCCACCGAGACAGAGAACGACGATAGCTGGCATCTGTAAATCCAGCAATCGGTCGACCGCGCCGTCGTCACGAACAGACGAGACGCTGCCACCCCGAAAACCGGCAAATTTAAAATGGCAATCCGTGCCTACAAACGATGACCCAGTTCCGAAACGGATACCGGACGACGATACAAATCTCTCCAGCCAACAAACGTGGCTATCCCCGAGAATTAAAGCGAGGGTCGTAACCGCCATACGGTCGCAGAACGTAATGCAAAGAACACAAATTATACTTAGCTGCACCTGGTGAAGGGAACGTGAGCAGTGAAATCGGCAGATGGCAAAATGGCGGCACACACGAGGGTCGAGGCGAACAAAGGAAATCGCAAATTCGCCGAAGGGCCGTCGTTGCCACTGGCACTACAACACACTATGTATAGACGATTAACGTGTGATATAAACAATTTCCCAACAGCAAACAACTATAAATTTGCAAATACGAATAAATTAAATTGAATTCTGCAATAAATGATGATGCTGCTTCTCGTCGAACTCAAAGTGGCGAATGGGACGAGTACTGGTTTGAACTGGATTTATAAAGACTCAGGCTGATTACTACGGACGCCGCTAGGGTATTACTGAGATTACTACTGGCCTAATCCACCTGATGTCGCCACTTGAATTATCACCTCACATAGGATTATTATATATATATATATATATATATATATATATATATATATATATATATATATATATATATATATATGTATGTATGTATGTATCCCCAGGAAAACGTTTTCCGGACTAAACATCGTAGAGAGAACGTGAACATACGTGTGCTACCAGCGTTCCCGATCCCGCATATCGCTTCACCCAGATATACAAAACATCTTTATTCCGTCCAGGTGAATTTCTAGATCCACTATTTGTTGCTCCATCTGCATCCCTTCCATAATTACTTCCAGTTCATGCCTAGTGAACACCTTTCAATTTTGATAGTTGTTCTTCGTTATACGCATCCTTGTGGGGCGTTCAGAACGACGGATTGACGTGTTGTAGCGCTTAGATTTTCCGGCGTTAGAAACGTTCTGGTTGACGTTTTTGCGCATGCGCGATATATGTAAAATCATCAACGTGCAGCGAAAAGACAAAGCATTTATGGTATAAATAATACGGGTTGTTCGTTAAGATGTATATAACCTCTCAGCAAAGTTATTTGTCTCAAATGAACACGAGGCAAACAAGTTTTGAAGCAAGCGTAAATCACGTGACTCTTGTGCGCCATAATCCGTGACAGTGATTGATGAAAAACGTAATATTTTATTGCATTGAACGACATTTTAAAGAAACTCTTCACAGTAATCATCACAGGAAAGTTAACGAACAGCTCGTAGCATTTATACCGAAAATGCTTTGTTGTTTCGCTGGACATTGATGATTTTACATCTATTGCCCATGCGCAGAAACGTCAAC
>JAODUO010000084.1:790000-795000 GCA_025642075.2 Ridgeia piscesae | reverse complement strand
AATACTTTACTTTCCAGTGCACGGGGTGTTGGAAAGTGGAATGTCTTACAGCTAGGCTAACCGGTCTTGTGAATGGGATGGAGATGAGAATAACCAAAGAGACGGAGACGGGTGGAAGAGGTCGGAAGGAGCAATGCAGTGACAAGAAGGATGAGGACAGGATATTGAGAGGAGGGAGGGCGAGTGTAAGTGCAAGTGCAAGGAAAACAAATGGAGAAAGAACAACAGAAAACATGGCATGCAGGAAGGTGACGGGGAGAAAGTGACAGAAGAGGAAGGGGGTCAATGAGACAAGAGAGGAGAGAAATTCATGTGACAGGAGGAAAGATGAAAGGAAGAAAGGAAGTGAGAGTAAATGTGTCGAAAGGGAAGTCAATGACAGGAAGAAAAAGAAACAACAGAGAAGTCGGCAGGGGGAAAAGTCGACCATGTAGATGCAACACGGAGGAGCTACTCTGAGGCAGTGATTGAGGGGGCATTGAGAACAGAAAGGGTGTTTATGGGCGACTCCATTTTGCGAAAGACAGACAAGACATTAAGCAAAGGAGAAGATGTTGTTTGTCTTCCGGGGGCTAGGATAGAGCATGTGACTGAAAGGGTAGAGAATGCATTGGGGCATGGCCAGTGATGATCTATATTCGTAAATATAGGGACGAACTATCCAGACAGGCAGGGGACAACTAGAATAGTGCTAAGATACAGACAGTTGGTAGGGAAACTGAAGAAGACAAGAGTTGAACAGATTATTCTCTCAGGAATCTTGCCAGTAATGGGAGGAAGGGGAGCAACATATTAAAACTGCGAGAGGATGGCAATCAACGCTAATGTTCTTATTAGTGTGAAGCATATGTGTGAAGAAGAAGGAGTTGGATTCGTAGATCTGTGGTGATACTTCGTTGGGAAAGAAGACGTGTACGTGAGAGATGGCCTCCATCTAAGCGGAAAGGGCGCAGCAGTTTTCTCTGAGAACCTGCTTCCATCTATTGACAGTAGAAGAGGTTGCAACTATTTAAACTAGATTCGCAGGGTGGTTCACAGAGAAGCCAAATACTGGAAGCACATACAAGGACAGCAAAAAGAAATCAGCAGAGAACAGTTTGTAAAACTCTAAAACATTTGGTTATATGTGTGTTTGTTTAAATGCAAAGAGCTTAGTAAACAAAAGAAATGAACTAAACATAATGGTAGAAGATATTGACCCTCGCATAATAGGTTTAGCTGAATCTTGGGCCACCACCGATATATCAGATGCCGAATTAGGAATGACAGGATATGTCATGTTTAGGAAAGATAGAATAGGAATAGGGGAAGTGGCGTTATTTTGTATATTAAAGAATCCATCCAGGCTTATGAAATACAATTACAAAAAGAAGAAAAATGTGAAGAAGATGTCTGGTATAACATAGTTACAGGAAATTTAACATTAACTGTTTGGTTAGTTTATCGATGTCCAAACATAAGCAGCGACGAGAATGAGAAAGTGCAAAACGCTATAAAGGAAGTCAGTAAACCGGACTGTATAATTATGGGGGATTTTAAACATGGGCGTATACAGTGGAAATCTCTACAGAGTACTGGGACTGAGGATCACAAGTTTTTAAATTTAGTACAATATAGATTCCTTACTCAACATGTGTTTGAACCAACCAGGGGTGAGAACATGTTGGACATAGTTTTGAGCTCTCAGAAGGAATTATTTGATAATGTCAAGATATGTGAGCCACTGGGGTGTAGTGATCACAACCAGATATATGTTATTATCAAAGTAAAAGGAGAACGGAATCGAAATATACGGTACAGGAAATACTGCACTCTCCTCTTTATAAAGTATATCTCCCCCATTCTATGGACAATAACATTATTAGTATTATTATATAGCATTTACTACATCTGACTTCTTTCGACCAATCGCCACAATCATCTTTGCCATCACACATCAGTTTCGTTTGAATGCAGTTTCCGTTGGCGCAATGGAACTGTCCAGCACAGGCTGTAAATTACGCAAGATAACTTTCATTTATCTCATCCGCAATGAAGTGATATATATGAAAATATTAACATAGCGAATCGACACAAGAAAGGCCAGCTACTGATTCGTTTGTCGAGTGTTATAAGTGTCGGTCTTATTTGCTGGTGACGTAACTCTCAGTGACAAAACTGAGAATTTAAACATGATATACACAATGTATTGCAAGTTGGCTGGATCCTGTACACCTGATACCAATCATGAACACTGAAAATGGCAACGAAAATCTTATATGACTCCACCCACGTCTTACATGAGCAGTGCGACCTCCACGCCTCTGTAAGCAGGTACAGAATGCCAACTGTAAGAATCCAGAGTGCACTTCAATCATACATTCCATCCTCCATCAAGTGTATGAGCCAGTCACAGAAATTCATTCGCTGACCGACTTAGCACAGTCCCTACCACTGTTACATATGCATGCATGCATACATACATACATACATACATACATACATACAACATACATACATACATACATACATACATAATTACATACATATGTATATGTATATGTATATGTATATGTATATGTATATGTATATGTATATGTATATGTATATGTATATGTATATGTATATGTATATGTATATGTATATGTATATGTATATGTATATGTATATGTATATGTATATGTATATGTATATGTATATGTATATGTATATGTATATGTATATGTATATGTATATGTATATGTATATTTATTGAACTGTCTTATAATATCGTCATATTGTTTTAAGATATTTATTCACATAGTTGGTCATTTTATTTATTTTTGCTGCTGGAATGGCCGTCCACAATTCTATTTTATTGATGTACCTCACTAAATACCATTAACAACCTGTTTACATTCTTGACTTTATAGATATATGACTACGTGATTTAAATATTATGTTTTATAAACTTTCCTCAGTGAAAAGTGTATCTCCATTCTAAGGACAATATTATTATAATTATTATAATTATTATAATTATTATAAATTTTTATAATTATTATAATTATTATAATTATTATAATTATTATAATTATTATAATTATTATAATTATTATAATTATTATAATTATTATAATTATTATAATTATTATAATTATTATTATTATTATTATTATTATTATTATTATTATTATTATTATTATTATTATAATTATTATAATTATTATAATTATTATAATTATTATAATTATTATAATTATTATAATTATTATTATTATTATTATTATTATTATTATTATTATTATTATTATTATTATTATTATTATTATTATTATAATAATAATAATTATTATTATTATTATTATTATTATTATAATTATAATTATAATTATAATTATAATTATAATTATTATTATTATTATTATTATTATTATTATTATTATTATTATTATTATTATTATTATTATTATTATTATTATTATTATTATTATTATTATTATTAAATAGCACTTACAACAGTTGATTTCGTCCGACCCATCGACACAATCCTTTATGTTATCACACTGATATGTCTTTCGAATGCAGCCTCCGTTGGCGCAAGTGAACTGCCGATCATCACAGCCTGCAAATTACGCCAAATAACTTATATTTATCTCATCCGCAATGAAATTATATATATGAAAATCAAGTAAATTGTTCATATTATATCATAGCATCATAGTCTGTGTAGTTCAAATTGTTTGAAAATTCGTGTGGATCGCGGTCGACGCTGACGTGCAACTGCTGGTGATTCCGGAATACACCCTGCACCAGCGATCTGAAGCCTTTGGTGCAACCAAAATGTTTATTCGGAAATTGCTTGGCGGCCCATACGTTCTTATAATAAATTGATGATAATAAAGGTACGATAGAGTAAGTAGACATCCTATAAATATTATGCCAGATCTTTTATTGTTAATTATGCTGAACACAAGGAATCACTAACACAACATTGCGTCGTTCGTTGATTTATTGACTATTGACTAGCCAATGGAGCAAAGATGGCGGCGGCACAGTTAACGATGTCGTACGATTTCTACATCCGTCGTCGCATATATTATGCTAACATTCTGGTTGTAATAATAAGGAGACAGGTATCGCGTTCATTAACACATTGATAGATGCGCTAAAGTTTCTTTGACAATTACTTTGACATATTCGACATAGGCCGGGTGCACCGAAAGCAGCCGTAATATATTACACCATTTGGAACACACTCACGCAGTTTTGGATTCTCAGACTGTCAGTCGCGTGAACTCGAGTTTGACTGCTGTGTTGGCGTGTCGAATCTTGAGCTAATTAGTCCTCTCAATTTTGGTTTAGTTCACTCAGCCGTGGCTAAAGCGTCTGACTCTCAATGAAGAGACCACAAGTTCGAATCCTGTGTACCATGTCGGTCCTTAGAAAAATTATTTCACTATACGTTGTTCCAGGTCACTCGAACGTATAAACGAATACATGGCTACAGACAGTGGTGGATGTATGTGTACGAAGATTCTTCGAGTAACGGCAGCGTGGCTGAGTCGTTCCCATATGACTAATTGTAGTGCTCGACTGATAAACCTTCCAGGGTGGAAAGTTAAAGGTTCTTTGAACAGTTCCAGTGGCTGGCTACTGCGCTATATAGGAACTTACTGTTTTAACACATGCATACAAGACGAGCAAGATGACGGAGTGAAACAATAAAACAGTTTTGAAATATCAATGTTCTAGAGAAAGTCATCGTCCTCTTAATTGTTCACTTTATATGCATAATAACATGGAATTATCAAAGTACACGCGGCAACACTTATATATACATTTGTTATCCCACTTCATTGTATTAGAATGACACACTTAAGTATCTAATTTATTTTGTGGTTCGTCGTTTTTATTATAACACTCTCAAGTTCATAGCGGGATATGAATGTAACGTGGACAAGGATTGGTCGACCTTGTTGAATTTTACACAGCGACGGGATAAAACACGACCTAATATTCAAGTATTACATGTGCAAATA
>JAODUO010000084.1:782500-785000 GCA_025642075.2 Ridgeia piscesae | reverse complement strand
TTCCTAGCTGATTTTCCACTGTCGACGGAATATGAGGTCGAGCAGCGCGGTCCTTGGTAATCCGAGCGACGGTCGACCCGGTATGGTGATTCATGCAGTTGTACATTTCACGGAATCTGCAAGCAAAGAGTATTTGAGAGCCGCTGGCTTTTGCAACTTACTAGCGGCTTTTTCTCGGGGAGCAAATAGAGGTCTCACACCGGTAAGAACATGTCAAGACAGGTGCAAAGTATTTGTCCCTGCAGTGGCTGGTCGAGAGATGTTGGGAGTTCCATACGTCAACCACCCTTGATGCTGCCACAGTGACATGGTTTTCTGATTAGGGTTTGCTCCCTTAGCCTTCGGTTAGGTCAAGGACCTGTACCACAAGGCAGTGGTTTATAACTCTGCATGGCAGGGGCGTCAAACTCCCTGAGGTACTGCAACACCTGCATACCGTCTGGACAATTATATTGTGATACATAAACTTTATTGGTATCAACAGGGAATAGAAGATGTGTACATCGAACTCCTGAAGGAAATCTACACCAACAGCTCGATGACAGTCCACCTACACACACAAAGCTACAAGACCAACATCGGGATATACCATATCGCCCAAGCTGTTCACGGGAGCACTGCAAAGCATGTTCCGACGACTTTCTTGGGAAACCAGAGGCTTGAAAATAGACGGCGAATACCTTAGTCATCTTCGCGTCGCCGACGACCTTTCTCATATGCTCTAATACACCATAATAGCTACAAAAAATGCTACAGGAATTAGCTGATGAAAGTGACAATCAGGTTGTGAAGATGAACAATATATGTCAACAACACTCAGATTGACAACTTTCAAAAGCATGCGTACTTCCAGCAATTGCATACGGCGCAGAAACATGGCCACTCACCACCCAAGCAAAGAACAAGCTAGCAGCCGCACAAACAAAGATGGAAAGGAGTATGTTAAACATCACATACCGGGACAGAAAAACAAACATATGGATAAGAGAAAAGACCAAGGTTTCAGACGTGATTGAATATATGTCAGAAGACGGAAGTGGACCTGGGCAGGGCACGTCAGCAGGATACGAGATAATCGATGGACACTGCGTATCACCACCTGAAAACTCTACGAAAGGAAGAGACCTAGAAGACCGGCGAGACGTTGAAGAGACGAAGGAGACGACTACTGGAAAGGTACCATCTGGCAGAGGATAGCGCAAGATAGACAAATGTGGAAGCAGCATGCTAAGCCCTTCGCCCAACCACGGGACACCATGGCTGCACAATGATGACGAAGCAAAAATGTTCTATCGGATATGCCAAAATGGTACAATCCAACTAGCTGTGTGTACATCAACTGATATAAACGCTATTGACGGAAAGCACTGTGCATTTCATTATTCAAATAAAACAGTCATTGTCCATGTTTGGACGTATTCACAAGGGCTAGCCAACCTGGAATAAGACTTGCAAGTCCCACTCGGACACTCCACATGTCCAGCCATCCCTCTGATCTTTCGGACTGCCGAGGCAGTGGGCCACGTATCTGACCCCTGCGATGACCATGTCCTAGTTCCGGTGCTGGTGGCCGAAGACGTGGACAGTCGGATTCAGCCACGACACCTGGAGACAGACAATAATGACCACGTGTAACACCGCCGAAAGAAATCGTGATATAGGTGTTCACCATACTAATTGTTTCGCGATGTTCTGAAGGTTCTAAGGACGAGTTTTCGGACTATACAATCTGACTCACCCGTGGAAGTACTTATGTTATTTTGGTGTGCGAGTCTTGTCTGCCGCTACATGGGTTTTTATGCTATTTTGTCATGTCATTCATGATCCGGTGTCAACGACTCGAACACGGGAGTAAATGCTACAGCAGAAAAACTCCGTTGTTATTGATATCCATCCAAAGGAAACTCGTATAGAACGTGGGCGCTATTATGCAGTTAAAATGTGTTTTACCTATCGCAGTAATTTTTACTTTGAATACGTTTACGGACAACAAAGTGGGAACCAGTTGTGGGTGGTCTCGTTAAGTGTCGCTCAAAACGAACCGAAAACGAGAATCACTTGCATACCCTATTCCCACTGGATTCTACAATTATTTCTTGTTTTACCGTATTTGCAGGTCGTATCCGCACGTGTGTAATCTTAGCCTTTATGTATAGCGCAATAGGGTGTAACTGCAGAACCGTATGCTGTGTGTCGCCGGTTTGTATGGACGTATATGTTTCCTCGCTTTTGAATAAAAACAGTTCTGCTCGATATGTCAAGGTGTGCGTCATCAACCACGTTACGGACCTTGACGGCTTAGAGTGAAATCGCCCGCCCGCCCGACCGCCCGTCCGCCCGCCCGCCCGCCCGCCCGCCCGCCCGCCCGCCCGACCGCCCGCCCGACCGCCCGCCCGCCCGCCCGACCGCCCGCCCGCCGCCGCCCGCCCGCCCGCCCGACCGACCGACCGACCGACCGACCGACCGACCGCCCGCCCGCCCGCCCGCCCGCCCGCCCGCC
>JAODUO010000084.1:640000-777500 GCA_025642075.2 Ridgeia piscesae | reverse complement strand
ATCTGTAACAATATGTTTAGACGATACTAGACAAGATAGAACACATTAGGTTACATACAGAAAACACTTTTATGTTTGCGAAGTGTAATGCCGTTAATCCATTAATTAATTCCAGTAAATTCATACGGAACATTAAAAAAATTCATTCCACCGTGGCACTTGATCGTTCATTTGTTTACATGAGATCTAATTAAATAACATATTTTTGAGGAATTAGATCAGTCTGACTGATGCATCTTGAAGGACCGTTGTTCTTATGTAGGATAAATGCGTCAAATTCGTAGTGCAAATCGTTTTTAATATAAGAAACTGTTTATTTATTACATAGTTGAGTGGGTGTCTCATATTAGAGTAGACCTACTTTAATATAAATGAATTTGCACATGTAATACTTGAACATTAGGTCGTGTTTTTCATGTCGCTGTGTCAATTTACTGAACTCTGTGCTGTAGTCAATAAGGTCGATCAATCCTTGTCCACGTTACATTCATATCGCGCGATGAATTTGGGAGTATTATAATAAAAACGACGAATCACAAAGTAAGTTAAATACTTATATTTGCCATTCTATCACAATGAGGTGGGCTAGAAAATTTGTATAAAATGTTGCGGCGTGTAAATTGATAAGTGCAACTGTTATGCATATGAAGTGGACGTCAATTAAGAGGACGTTGACATTCTCTCCAACAGTGGTCTTTCAAAACTGTTTTATCGCTTGACTCCGTCATCTTGCTCGTCTTGTATGCATGTGTTAAAAGAGACAGTTCCTATATAGTGCAGTAACCAGCCACTGGGACTGTTTAAAGCACTTTCAATGTTACACCCTCGAAGGCTTGTCAGTCGAACACTATAATCAGTTATCAGGGAAAGAATCATTCGCGTCATTACAGCCACGCTGTAATGACGCGAAGACTCTTCGTACACAAAAATCCAGCACTGTCTATAGCCATGTACTCGTTTATACGGAAGTAATTGGCTTATGGACCGACATGGTACACAGGTTTCGAACTCGTGGTCTCTTCATTGAGAATCAGACGCTTCAGCCACCGCGCCACGGCGCTCCGTTATCTCTTGGCTGGTACCTCAGCTGAGTGAACTAAACCAAAGTTGAGAGATCTAATTCAAGGTACGACACCCCAACAAAGCAGTCAAACTCTAGTTCACGCGACTGACAGTCTGAGAATCCAAACTGCGTGAGTGTGTTCCAAATTGTATTATATACTAGGGCTGCTTTCGACCCACCCGGCCTAAGTCGAATATGTCAAAGTAACTTTAACAGAAACATTGGCGCATGTGTCAACGTGTTCACGTACGCATTACCTGTCTTCTTAGTATTACTAGCACATTGTTAGCATAATATATCCGACGACGGATGTCGAAATCGTACGACATCGTTAGCTGTGTCCACAAATAAATCAATGAACGACGCGGTGTTTGTTAGTGATTCCTTGTGTTCAGCATACTTAAAAAACTGATTTAATATTTATAGTATGCCTACTTACTCTGTCATACTTTTATTGTCATCAATTTCCGAACAAACATTTGAGTCGCAGCCACGAAAGGTGCAGAGTATATTGCGGAACCACCAGCAGTTGCACAACAGCGCAGACCGCGACCCCCGCCCGCTCCCGCCCGCCCGCCCGCCCGCCCGCCGCCGCCTGCCTGCCTGTCTCTCAATCTGTCAGTCAGTCAGTCAGTCAGTCAGTCAGTCAGTCGTCAGTCAGTCAGTCAGTCAGTCAGTCAGTCAGTCAGTCAGTCAGTCAGTCAGTCAGTCAGTCAGTCAGTCAGTCAGTCAGTCAGTCAGTCAGTCAGTCAGTCAGTCAGTCAGTCAGTCAGTCAGTCAGTCAGTCAGTCAGTCAGTCAGTCAGTCAGTCAGTCAGTCAGTCAGCCAGCCAGCCAGCCAGCCAGCCAGCCAGCCAGCCAGCCAGCCAGCCAGCCAGCCAGCCAGCCAGCCAGCCAGCCAGCCAGCCAGCCAGCCAGCCAGCCAGCCAGCCAGCCAGCCAGCCAGCCAGCCTGCCTGCCTGCCTGCCTGCCTGCCTGCCTGCCTGCCTGCCTCCCCCCTCCTGCCGCCGCCGCCGCCGCCGCCGCCGCCGCCGCCGCCGCCGCCGCCGCCGCCGCCTCCCGCCGCCCCCGCCGCCGCCGCCGCCGCCGCCGCCGCCGCTGCCCGCTGCTGCTGTCTGCTTCTGTCTCTTTCTCTCCCTCCCCTCCCCCCTCTCTCTCTCTCTCTCTCTCTCTCTCTCTCTCTCTCTCTCTCTCTCTCTCTCTCTCTCTCTCCTCAACAAAACAACACACACAACTTTTTTTCTACCTGCTGTTCCAACTGGTACGACCCGGCATAGCCAATGAAGTTGAAGCCGGCGGCGCCTTGGTGAGTGCGGGTGAACGACCGGCGCGTCATAGGACCTCTCCGTGACACTACGGTTCAGGTCAGCGAAGTAGTCAGCCCTGGTCTGTCCGTCTGTGGGCGTCGGCCACACGCACATGTGGTTGTCCATCCATATGTCCCGCTGTCGGCAGACGGCAGACGGACGCACGTAGAAGGAGTTGTCGGGGTCTTCTTCTGGCGTCGCGTACCACGAGAACAACGGCACGAGCCAGACGTGGTCGCCAGCGGACAGCGGCACCCGCGTCAGGGACGTGCCGACGCCCAGGCGGGCACACAACGCGAGGATCGCGTGGAACTTGCCGATCGAGTCCGTACTTTTGTCATCCGACCGCATCCACAGCTCGTGGTTTCCTGATAACAACCAAAAATACGGGACCTCCTGTTAATTCCCAGTTAATAGCCGTATACTACTAGAAGTCTAAGCAATATAACATGATGTGTATGCATATTGAAAAAGGTGCTAAGATCAATAATATGTTGGATAAATGGAGACGGAGACGTGAAGACAAAATAACCAGATCTTATTATGTTTTCTTGTAAAATGTGAGACCTCGTAGATGCCGTTGTTTGCATACGTTTACCAATTTGAATACAAAGCATGGAATTTTTTTAAAAATTTTTTTTAAAAACATGACACAATTCCCCGAAAGAGAGATCTTCACAAAACAGGATGATAATAATAATAGTATTAGCCCTCTTGCACTTAAATCCTTGAAAGCAAGCTCAGAGCTGCGTCAATACAAAAGGATAGGTCACTTTTATTGTACTCTGTGCTAAGGCTACTAGCATAAAGAATTCATTTTAAAATCTACTCAATTTCACACAAAGGAAGGATGCCCCTACTGTCTCTTTGTTTGATCTTTGTACGCAGACTTCACATCAAACTGTCTGAATTCATTTCATGATGTCAGCCAGTTGCTATACTTTCTATTGGGGCTACGGGTTTACCCTACATATTACACATGCATGCACACGTTATACCTGGCACAAAGAACACCTGTCTGAACTTCAGTTGCAGGCCTTTTAATGTCGTCTCCAAGAGAGTCATATTATCAGTGACATCACCGGCAACAACGAGTACACCATTGCTTACTTCTTTCAGGCCACCCGTCCAATAACTTCCGGTTTTCTTTATAGTCAACGTGAAGGTCGGACAAGGCAAAGACACGCGAACCTAGAGTTGTGTCACCCATCGTCCAGTTTAGTCCACTGGCGTGATAATAGTATCGTAATCTGCAACAATATGTTTAGACGATACTAGAAAAGATAGAACACATTAGGTTACATACAGAAAACACTTTAAAGTTTGCGAAGTTTAATGCCGTTAATCCATTAATTAATTCCAGTAAATTCATACGGAACATTAAAAATATTCATTCCACCATGGCACTTGATCGTTCATTTGTTTACATGAGATCTAATTAAATAACATATTTTTGAGGAATTAGATCAGTCTGACTGATACATCTTGAAGGACCGTTGTTCTTATGTAGGATAAATGCGCCAAATTGGTAGTGAAAATCGTTTTTAATATAATAAACTGTTTATTTATTACATAATTGAGTGGGTGTCTCATATTAGAGTATACCTACTGTAATATAAATGAATTTGCACATGTAATACTTGAACATTAGGTCGTGTTTTTCATGTCGCTGTGTCAATTTACTGAACTCTGTGCTGTAGTCAATAAGGTCGATCAATCCTTGTCCACGTTACATTCATATCGCGCGATGAATTTGGGAGTATTATAATAAAAACGGCGAATCACAAAGTAAGTTAGATACTTATATTTGCCATTCTATCACAATGAGGTGGGCTAGAAAATTTGTATAAAATGTTGCGGCGTGTAAATTGATAAGTGCAACTGTTATGCATATGAAGTGGACGTCAATTAAGAGGACATTGTCATTCTCTCCAACAGTGGTCTTTCAAAACTGTTTTATCGCTTGACTCCGTCATCTTGCTCGTCTTGTATGCATGTGTTAAAAGAGACAGTTCCTATATAGTGCAGTAACCAGCCACTGGGACTGTTTAAAGCACTTTCAATGTTACACCCTCGAAGGCTTGTCAGTCGAACACCATAATCAGTTATCAGGGAAAGAATCATTCGCGTCATTACAGCCACGCTGTAATGACGCGAAGACTCTTCGTACACAAAAATCCAGCACTGTCTATAGCCATGTACTCGTTTATACGGAAGTAATTGGCTTAAGGACCGACATGGTACACAGGTTTCGAACTCGTGGTCTCTTCATTGAGAATCAGACGCTTCAGCCACCGCGCCACGGCGCTCCGTTATCTCTTGGCTGGTACCTCAGCTGAGTGAACAAAACCCAAAAAAAAAAAAAAACCCCCCCCAGTCAAACTCTATTTCCCCCCCCCCTTTTTTTTTTTATACTAGGGCTGCTTTCGACCCACCCGGCCTAAGTCGAATATGTCAAAGTAACTTTAACAGAAACATTGGCGCATGTGTCAACGTGTTCACGTACGCATTACCTGTCTGCTTAGTATTACTAGCACATTGTTAGCATAATATATCCGACGACGGATGTCGAAATCGTACGACATCGTTAGCTGTGTCCACAAATAAATCAATGAACGACGCGGTGTTTGTTAGTGATTCCTTGTGTTCAGCATACTTAAAAAACTGATTTAATATTTATAGTATGCCTACTTACTCTGTCATACTTTTATTGTCATCAATTTCCGAACAAACATTTGAGTCGCAGCCACGAAAGGTTCAGAGTATAATCGCCCGCCCGCCCGCCCCCCCGCCCGCCCGCCCGCCCGCCCGCCCGCCCGCCCGCCCGCCCGCCCGCCCCCCGCCCGCCCGCCCGCCCGCCCGCCCTCCCCCCCCCGCCCGCCCGCCCGCCCGCCCGCCCGCCTGCCTGTTTTCTCTGTCAGCTCGCTGTATAGGGGAAACTGTAGTCCGGTGAAAAAATTTTCATCATATCATATCATCTCATCGTCGATGTCGTCGTCGTCGTCGTCAGTCAGTCAGTCAGTCAGTCAGTCAGTCATCAGTCGTCAGTCAGTCAGTCGTCGTCAATGGTGTAGTCGTCGGTAGTGTGTAAAATCATAAAATTATTTTTTAAATAGTGAGCAGCCAGAGCCAGAGCCGCCCCCCCACCCAAAACCACCCGCCAGCCAGCCAAGCCACCCCCGGGCCAGCCAGCCACCCCGCCGCCGCCGCCGCCGCCGCCGCCGCCTGTGCCTCCCCGCCTGCCTGCCGCCTGCCTGCCTGCCGCCTGCCTCCCCTGCCCCCTGCCTGCCTGCCTGCCTGCCTGCCTGCCTGCCTGCCGCCTGCCTGCCTGCCTGCCTGCCAGCCTGCCTGCCTGCCTGCCTGCCTGCCTGCCTGCCTGCCTGCCTGCCTGCCTGCCTGCCTGCCTGCCTGTCTGCCTGTCTGTCTGTCTGTCTGTCTTCTGTCTCTTTCTCACGCCTCCCTCCCCCATCTCCCACTCTCTCTCTCTCTCTCTCTCTCTCTCTCTCTCTCTCTCTCTCCTTCTCTCTCTCTCTCTCGCTCATACATAAACATACACGTACACGATACTGTGTTGGTGTCTACCTGCTGTTCCAACTGGTACGACCCGGCATAGCCAATGAAGTTGAAGCCGGCGGCGCCTTGGTGAGTGCGGGTGAACGACCGGCGCGTCATAGGACCTCTCCGTGACACTACGGTTCAGGTCAGCGAAGTAGTCAGCCCTGGTCTGTCCGTCTGTGGGCGTCGGCCACACGCACATGTGGTTGTCCATCCATATGTCCCGCTGTCGGCAGACGGCAGACGGACGCACGTAGAAGGAGTTGTCGGGGTCTTCTTCTGGCGTCGCGTACCACGAGAACAACGGCACGAGCCAGACGTGGTCGCCAGCGGACAGGGGCACCCGCGTCAGGGACGTGCCGACGCCCAGGCGGGCACACAACGCGAGGATCGCGTGGAACTTGCCGATCGATTCCGTACTTTTGTCATCCGACCGCATCCACAGCTCGTGGTTTCCTGATAACAACCAAAAATACGGGACCTCCTGTTAATTCCCAGTTAATAGCCGTATGCTACTAGAAGTCTAAGCAATATAACATGATGTGTATGCATATTGAAAAAGGTGCTAAGATCAATAATATGTTGGATAAATGGAGACGGAGACGTGAAGACAAAATAACCAGATCTTATTATGTTTTCTTGTAAAATGTGAGACCTCGTAGATGCCGTTGTTTGCATACGTTTACCAATTTGAATACAAAGCATGGAATTATTTTAGAAATATTTTAAAACATGACACAATTGCCCGAAAGAGAGATCTTCACAAAACAGGATGATAATAATAATAGTATTAGCCCTCTTGCACTTAAATCCTTGAAAGCAAGCTCAGAGCTGCGTCAATACAAAAGGATAGGTCACTTTTATTGTACTCTGTGCTAAGGCTACTAGCATAAAGAATTCATTTTAAAATCTACTCAATTTCACACAAAGGAAGGATGCACCTACTGTCTCTTTGATATGATCTTTGTACGCAGACTTCACATCAAACTGTCTGAATTCATTTCATGATGTCAGCCAGTTGCTATACTTTCTATTGGGGCTACTGGTTTACCCTACATATTCACACATGCATGCACACGTTATACCTGGCACAAAGAACACCTGTCTGAACTTCAGTTGCAGGCCTTTTAATGTCGTCTCCAAGAGAGTCATATTATCAGTGACATCACCGGCAACAACGAGTACACCATTGCTGTACTTCTTATCAGGCCACCCGTCCAATAACTTCCGGTTTTCTTTATAGTCAACGTGAAGGTCGGACAAGGCAAAGACACGCGAACCTAGAGTTGTGTCACCCATCGTCCAGTTTAGTCCACTGGCGTGATAATAGTATCGTAATCTGCAACAATATGTTTAGACGATACTAGAAAAGATAGAACACATTAGGTTACATACAGAAAACACTTTAAAGTTTGCGAAGTTTAATGCCGTTAATCCATTAATTAATTCCAGTAAATTCATACGGAACATTAAAAATATTCATTCCACCATGGCACTTGATCGTTCATTTGTTTACATGAGATCTAATTAAATAACATATTTTTGAGGAATTAGATCAGTCTGACTGATACATCTTGAAGGACCGTTGTTCTTATGTAGGATAAATGCGCCAAATTGGTAGTGCAAATCGTTTTTAATATAAGAAACTGTTTATTTATTACATAATTGAGTGGGTGTCTCATATTAGAGTAGACCTACTGTAATATAAATGAATTTGCACATGTAATATTGAACATTAGGTCGTGTTTTTCATGTCGCTGTGTCAATTTACTGAACTCTGTGCTGTAGTCAATAAGGTCGATCAATCCTTGTCCACGTTACATTCATATCGCGCGATGAATTTGGGAGTATTATAATAAAAACGACGAATCACAAAGTAAGTTAGATACTTATATTTGCCATTCTATCACAATGAGGTGGGCTAGAAAATTTGTATAAAATGTTGCGGCGTGTAAATTGATAAGTGCAACTGTTATGCATATGAAGTGGACGTCAATTAAGAGGACGTTGACATTCTCTCCAACAGTGGTCTTTCAAAACTGTTTTATCGCTTGACTCCGTCATCTTGCTCGTCTTGTATGCATGTGTTAAAAGAGACAGTTCCTATATAGTGCAGTAACCAGCCACTGGGACTGTTTAAAGCACTTTCAATGTTACACCCTGGAAGGCTTGCCAGTCGAACACTATAATCAGTTATCAGGGAAGGAATCATTCGGGTCATTACAGCCACGCTGTAATGACGCGAAGACTCTTCGTACACAAAAATCCAGCACTGTCTATAGCCATGTACTCGTTTATACGGAAGTAATTGGCTTAAGGACCGACATGGTACACAGGTTTCGAACTCGTGGTCTCTTCATTGAGAATCAGACGCTTCAGCCACCGCGCCACGGCGCTCCGTTATCTCTTGGCTGGTACCTCAGCTGAGTGAACTAAACCAAAGTTGAGAGAACTAATTCAAGGTACGACACCCCAACAAAGCAGTCAAACTCTAGTTCACGCGACTGACAGTCTGAGAATCCAAACTGCGTGAGTGTGTTCCAAATTGTATTATATACTAGGGCTGCTTTCGACCCACCCGGCCTAAGTCGAATATGTCAAAGTAACTTTAACAGAAACAGTGGCGCATGTGTCAACGTGTTCACGTACGCGATACCTGTCTCCTTAGTATTACTAGCACATTGTTAGCATAATATATCCGACGACGGATGTCGAAATCGTACGACATCGTTAGCTGTGTCCACAAATAAATCAATGAACGACGCGGTGTTTGTTAGTGATTCCTTGTGTTCAGCATACTTAAAAAACTGATTTAATATTTATAGTATGCCTACTTACTCTGTCATACTTTTATTGTCATCAATTTCCGAACAAACATTTGAGTCGCAGCCACGAAAGGTGCAGAGTATATTGCGGAACCACCAGCAGTTGCACAACAGCGCAGACCGCGATCCACAATTTGAAGTTGGCTAAAAATGTATATAAAAGTGTTGCCGCGTGCAAATTGATAAGACCATTTTTATGCATATAAATTGAACAATTAAGAAGACGTTGACATTCTCTCCACCATTAATCTTTCAAATTTGTTTACTGGGGCGGAGTGGCGCTGTGACACAGGGAGAGGCGTAGTGGCGCTTTGACACAGGGAGAGGCGTAGTGGCGCTGTGACACCAGGGGAGACGGAGTGGCGCTGTGACACAGGGAGAGGCGTAATGGCGCTGTGACACCAGGGGAGGCGGAGAGGCGCTGTGGCGTGGGATGGGGGGCGTAGTGGCGCTGTGACACAGAGAGAGGCGGAGTGGCGCTGTGACACCAGGGGAGGCGGAGTGGCGCTGTGACACGGGGGAGGCGTAGTGGCGCTGTGACACAGGGAGAGGCGGAGTGGCGCTGTGACACCAGGAGACGCGGAATAGCGCTGTGACACCGGGGGGAGGCGGAGTGGCGCTGTGACTGGACGGATGCGCTGTGGACCGGGGCGGAGTGGCGCTGTGACACCGGGGAGGCGGAGTGGCGCTGTGACACCGAAGGAAGCGGAGTGGCGCTGTGTCACCGGGGAAGGCGGAGTGGCGCTGTTCACCGGCGGAAGCGGCGTGGTGCAGTGGCATCGGGGGGTGGCGCTGTATCACTGTGGTTGGCGGAGTGGCGCTGTGACACCGGTGAGGCGGAGTGGCGCTGTGACACCGGTGGAGGCGGAGTGGCGCTGTGACACCGGTGAGGCGGAGTGGCGTTGTGACACCGGGGAGGCGGAGTGGCGCTGTGACACCGTGCGGAGGCGGAGGGGCGCTGTGACACCGGGAGGCGGAGTGGCGCTGTGACACCGGGGAGGCGGAGTGGCGCTGTGACACCGGGGAGGCGGAGTGGCGCTGTGACACCGGGGAGGCGGAGTGGCGCTGTGACACCGGGGAGGCGACTTTGTGAACTTTTTGCGACACGGAAATTGGTTAAGAAGAATTAGGCGTGTTCAATTGTGAAATGAAAGAACAGCGTAAAAGATACACCAGTTACACTGATGATAGTTTTATGTACAGAGAACGTTGTAGGGGGAAATGTCTGTATGGCGACTCGTGGAGTAGTTCTTTCACTCGACCAGACGTGCTTGCGCTATACATCGTGGCGTCACGCGTGTCTTAGATGACTGATTACTGTAATTAACTAAGTTTATGTTATTAACTTGTGCGCAAAATAGTAATATTCTGTCGATGTACATGTATACATAATTATGTACTAACATCGCCTCCGAATCTATTTTATCTAGATTCATGATGCTATATAAGTGTTCTTATTACTACTTTTTATAACATACGCTGAGTGTTTTGAATGCGTGTTTACAAGCGACGTTCGGGGTGAATGAAGATGTCTCTCGTTGTGCTACCAGGACCTGACAAATGTTATAAAGAGCCACGAAAAATGCTACGGGAGATTTTACCAGTTTATTGATTAGTGTCTACATTTGACTTTATACGCTTTTGGCTAAATACCATTTGGGTCTTTTTTAGTCGCATTAGACCCAAAAGCCAGGTTTTCTCAACTGCCGGAAAATATTGCTCGGCATGCAACAGTAAAACAAACTCAACTTGTTTGTGATTCAGTTTCAGTTTTCTTAGATATACACCGGAACTTTGATGTAAAGATGAGACTGACGTCAAACAAACATTGGTTCTGATATATGTTCCGCGGACAGAAAGTTACCTAATTCACTGACGTCATATATACATAGATACAATCAGGCAATTTCAAAGTAAGCTTCCAGTCCAGGGTAGTATGTTATTTGAACGGTTCCAATTATCCACACCAGTCAATAAGCTAATCTGTGAGTGGGCTCCATCAATGTTATGTAACACAGCCTGGGCTTGCTTTTATGACCAAACCAGGCATTTGGGGGTACTAGATGGAAACTTAGAACAGCTGAGTGCCAAGTTACTGATGAAACAGAAGCAATTAAGTGGAGGATGAACTAAGTAGCACTTAAAATTGAAAAATATTGTATTATAAATTATAATAATTCATCACGTTTAATTATTATATTTTCCAGCTCCCATCTGTGATGTGAAGTCTGCATTCAATTACTATATCTAAGAGAGAGTATATGCATCCTTTATTTGTTTGAAATTGAGTAGTGTTTCCATTTTAAAATGACTTCTTTATGCTAATAGTCTTAGCAGGAAAGGTAACCTATCCTTTTGTATTGATGCAGCTCTGAGCTTGCTTTCCAAGGATTTATGCTCAAGAGGGTTTATAATTATTATTATTGTTATCCTGTTCTGTGAAGGAGGTGTCTCTTTCTGGCTATTGTGTCATGTTAAATAATTTATGAAAAAAATCCACATTGTCTGTTTAAATTGGCAAAAGTATGCAAATAACGGCATCTATGAGGTCTTACATTTTACAAGAAAACAACATATGGTCATTTTCCCTTCACATCTCCGTCTTTATTTATCAAACAGGAGAATCTCCATCCATATTATTGATCCTAGCACCTCTTTCAACATGCATACACATTATTTTATATTGTTCAGACTTCTAGTAGTATACGGCTATTAACTGGGACAACAGGAGGTCCCGCATTTCCTCAATGACACTGTTGGTTGTTATCAGGAAACCACGAGCTGTGGATGCGGTCGGATGACAAGAGTACGGACTCGATCGGCAAGTTCCACGCGATCCTCGCGTTGTGTGCCCGCCTGGGCGTCGGCGCCTCCCGTTTGCGGGTGCCGCTGTCCGCTGGCCGTTGTTCTCGTGGTACGCGACAACAGAGGAAGACCCATACAACTAATTCTACGTGCGTCTGTCTGCCGGCGAAGACGAGGCCCGTGTGGCCGACGCCCACAGATGGACAGACCAGGGCTGACTACTTCGTGGAGAGGTCCTACGACGCGCCGGTCGTTTCGTTCAGCCACTTCGTGCCGCAACGTGAGCTGATCGGCCCGAGCGACGCCGACCGGGCGGCCGTGGACCGCGAGCGGGCCAGGCGGGGACTGGCGCCGTTCACCGGCACTCACCAAGGCGCCGCCGGCTTCAACTTCATTGGCTATGCCGGGTCGTACCAGTTGGAACAGCAGGTAGACACCAACACAGTATCGTGTGCGTGCATGTTTATGTATGAGCGAGAGAGAGAGAGAGAGAGAGAGAGAGGGGGGAGGGGTGAGAGAGAGAGCGAGAGAGTCTTGCAGGCAGGCAGTCTTGCATGCTTGCATGCTTGCAGGCAGGCAGGCTTGTAGGCTTGCAGGCTTGCAGGCTTGCAGGCTTGCAGGCAGCAGGCAGGCAAGCAAGCAAGCAGGCAGGCAGGCAGGCAGGCAGGCAGGCAGGCAGGCAGGCAGGCAGGCAGGCAGGCAGGCAGGCAGGCAGGCAGGCAGGCAGGCAGGCAGGCAGGCAGGCAGGCAGGCAGGCAGGCAGGCAGGCAGGCAGGCAGGCAGGCAGGCAGGCAGGCAGGCAGGCAGGCGGGCAGGCAGGCAGGCAGGCAGGCAGGCAGGCAGGCAGGCAGGCAGGCAGGCAGGCAGCAGGCAGGCGAGGCGGCAGGCTGGCAGGACATAGGCAACACAGATAGCAGTGCAGTACGACGTGCAATGCGGTAAAACAATAGGGCGTGCAAGTTCGCGGAAAACGAGGCGGCAGTGGGGGCAGGCAGGCATTATGTTAACATAGGCTATTGTTTTGGTCGTATGGAGGCAGGCAGGCAGGCAGGCAGGCAGGCAGGCAGGCAGGCAGGCAGGCAGGCAGGCAGGCAGGCAGGCAGGCAGGCAGGCAGGCAGGCAGGCAGGCAGCCAGGCAGGCAGGCAGGCAGGCAGGCAGGCACGCAGGCAGGCAGTCAGGCAGGCAGGCAGGCAGGCAGGCAGGCTTGCAGGCTTGCAGGCTTGCAGGCTTGCAGGCTGGCAGGCAGGCAGGCAGGCAGGCAGGCAGGCAGGCAGGCAGGCAGGCAGGCAGGCAGGCAGGCAGGCAGGCAGGCAGGCAGGCAGGCAGGCAGGCAGGCAGGCAGGCAGGCAGGCAGGCAGGCAGGCAGGCAGGCAGGCAGGCAGGCAGGCAGGCAGCAGGCAGGCAGGCAGGCAGGCAGGCAGGCAGGCAGGCAGGCAGGCAGGCAGGCAGGCAGGCAGGCAGGCAGGCAGGCAGGCAGGCAGTCAGGCTGGCAGGCAGGCAGGCAGGCAGGCAGGCAGGCAGGCAGGCAGGCAGGCAGGCAGGCAGGCAGGCAGGCAGGCAGGCAGGCAGGCAGGCAGGCAGGCAGGCAGGCAGGCAGGCAGGCAGTCAGGCAGGCAGGCAGGCAGGCAGGCAGGCAGGCAGGCAGGCAGGCAGGTACACTATTGCGCTATACATAAAGGCTAGAATTACGCACGTGCAGATACGACGTGCAAAAGTGGTAAAACAATAGGGCGTGCAAGTCTCGCGCGCGAAAACGAGGCTGGGGTAGTTGGGGGCAGGAGGACCATATACTCCATGTTAACATATAGGACTTTGTTTTGTTTTTGGTCGTAATAATCGAACTGTTCCGAAATAGCGTATTTTAGTTATTTTGACCGAAGGAGTATTACAAGCAGAAGCAGTGGAACACTTTGCAGGTGACAATGATTACGGAAATCATGAATTTTAATCGATTATTATGGTGGTTGCCATGGCAATAGCGGCAAGTACTTGTGCTTGGCGATCTTGACTAATAATGAAGAGTGCCAGTTTTCGCGCAGTACAACCTGTTTGGGCCAAACGTATACATGTGTTATGATTATGTGCATTTAGACAACTTGTCAGATATAAGTGCTTATCGAAACCACAACGTACAGCAATGTAAAACGTCACCGGTCCTTGCACCATTAACCACCCACGTGACCTGCCAAACCATGGCAATACTCCATCAACAGTGGATGGTCGTTGAACTAGGCTTTTTGGAAGTGCGATTTTATAACTTGAGGAACTTTCCACACGTATGTTGATTTTAGTTTACATGATGAAAATGTGCTATTTTGCAATACCGGGATGTACGTACATACGTACGTACATACGTACGTACGTACGTACGTACGTACCTACGTACGTACGTATGTATGTATGTATGTATGTATGTATGTATGTATGTATGTATGTATGTATGTATGCATGCATGTATGTATGTATGTATGTATGTATGTATGTATGTATGAAGTATGTATGTATGTATGTATGTATGTATGTATGTATGTATGTATGTATGTATGTATGTATGTATGTATGTATGTATGTATGTATGTATGTATGTATGTATGCCTAATGTATGTATGTACAAAACAGAGGCCTGGTGAAAAGTTTCATTGGTGGAATTGTAGCATAAAAGTAACGTAAATGTGAATGAAAAGTATAAAGGTTGATTGTAAATGCACTTCATTTACATATAAAGTAACACAAAACAAGAACCACATTAAGCTTGATGTAATGTAATCGTTCGAATCAACGTCAACGACAGTCAGTAAACATGACCATGATACAACTTAACGCCCGTTGAAACTGGTAAAGCATTGCCGTTCAGACTGACGTCTTCGGATCAGGGTCGATATGCGTTCTGGTGCCGCGAGTCATAAATTTATTCTAGCGATCTGAAATAAGAGACTAAATTGCGTCAGTAGGAAAATCAAAATATTAATCGATAGTTCCATCCAGAGGGTTATCGTACAAGGCCAACTTAAGTAGGATCAACCAAACGAATACGGACAGAATATCTTGGTGTAACGAGGTCTCAAAAATCAATCAAGACAAGGCTCGACCTTGCCATTACAACACTTTCAAATGCAACAGTATCTAAAAGTGATGACAGAACAGTTTGACAAACAACCCTAAAGATTAAGAGAACTGAACCCGTAATATCTCGCGCTTACCGCACTGCGATTTCTGTTTTCTTAAACATTAAATCCAACGCCGTGATCAGCTTGACTGACTATATATAATACTATTAATAGTATTATTTAATTAACATAAGCACAATATTTAATAGGATACTGTTTCTAGTACTTGTTTCATATATATATATATATATATATATATATATATATATATATATATATATATATATATATATAATTAAAATGAATATAATATAACGTTCACATTTGAGTAAAATCTGATTGATTGAAAAAGTATTCATAATGTAACGTCACTGCTCGAAGCCGCCCAACGGCGCCACTGTTTTGGATTAATTTACAGTTTTACGTGCGTAATAATAATTTTTGTGTGTATGTCGTATGTATGATTTTGATGACGAAACGAAGCGGTATAATCTATACACACAAATAAAAGGTAGACAATAATAAATGAAATGACAAACTAGTTGTAATTGACGTTCATTTTGTGTGTGAGACCTGCTTCAGTGTATGTTTAATTTTGAATAGTTTAAAAAAGTATTATTAAAAAATGCACTCTTGTTTATTTTGTATTTCAATTTCGACCCTTTCGGTTACAAATGTAGAACATAAATTTCCCAGGTCATAGTGAGGGTCTCAAAAGTGCTGCCAATTTACGGCGCTTGGGAAATCTGGGTTATCACGTGTTGCCACCAACTAGTGGGAGAGAGTGGAATCGTATTTGAAGCTAGAAAATTGATGCATGATTTATTTATTAATGTATATTATGAGGTGTTGTGGCGTCTCTAACGTTAATTTAGAGAGCTGTACGCTTCACAGAACGGATAAGGGAAATGGTTTCATATGTAGCATTTTATAATTGTATTTCTACATCTGTCTTTCTACATCTGGACATCTCTACAAAGTACTGGGAGAGTGGATCAAGAGTTTTTCAATTTAGTACAAGATAGTTTCTTTTCTCAACATGTGTTAGAACCAACAAGAACGTGTTAGACATAGTGTTGAGCTCACAAAATAATTTGTTGATAATGTCAAGATATGTGAGCCATTGGGGTGTAGTGATATAGATGATGGGATGTAGATGACCAGATATATGATATCATCAAAGTAAAGGGAGAACGGAAGAGAAAAATAAGGTACAGCAAAAAAATTCAGAAAGGAAGATATAAGACTTGAGGGAATATTTAGTAAAGATAGACTGGAATAACACACTGAAGAATAAGACATCAACAGAATGCTGGAATATCTTAAAGAGTGAAATTGACTGCGTCGTTGACAAATGTGTCTCCTTGAAAAAACAGGGGAAACAGTCAAAGAAGAAACACTTATCGTAGGAAGCCATTAGAAAAATCAAGTACAAGGAAATAATGTGGAAGACATATAGACATACTGGAAGCGAAGAAGACAATGCCATTTATAAAGAAGCACTTAATCAAGCTACAACTGAAATTAGAAATTCAAAGAGAAGCTACGAAAAAAATAGCTTTTAATATAAAACATGACAGCAAGAGTTGTTATGCGTATTTTCGAAATAAACAGAAAGTTCAGGATAAGGTCGGTCTAGAAGGTAGTGATGGAAACATAATAACAGAGAGATTCTTAATGGCAGAAAACCTAAATGTGTACTTTAGTTCGGTGTTTATCAGGGGAGATGTTAGTATATTACCAATACTAGAGACTGAGTTCGAAGGGAGGGAGTCTTGACTATTTAGGTCAACTTATGTGTAACCCCAACAATGGTAGCTATGAAAATAAGAGACATGAAGGATAATAAATCACCTGGAGTGGATGGGATTCCTCCCAAATGATTATTGGAAATTGTAGAACAAATCAGCATACCGCTTGATACAGTGTTGTCATTAGAGGAGGGAATAGTTCCGTTAGAATGGAAATAAGCAAACATTATACCATTATTTAAAAAAGGTTCGAGAAACAAGTCAGAGAACTATAGACCAGTGAGTTTAACATCGGTGATTTGCAAACTATTAGAAAGACTAATTAAAGATCACTTGGTTGATTTTCTTGTTAAAAATAAATTGATAAACCCATCTCAACATGGGTTTTTAAAAGCGAGGTCATGCTTAACAAATATGTTATGTTTTTTGGAAGATGTCACAAAGTGGGTAGATGAGGGATCACCAGTAGATATGATCTACTTAGATAAAAAAAGCCTTTGATAAAGTGCCACACCAAAGATTACTACTGAAACTAAAGGCCCGTGGCATAGGAAATGGTATGATTAACTGGATAGAAAAATGGTTTATAGATAGTAGACAAAGAGTAGGTAGTTGATGGGGAGGTATCAAACTGGAAATCGGTTTTGAGTGGAGTACTGCAGAGATCAGTATTGGGACCTATTTTATTCTTAATATATATCAATGATTTGGATGATGACATAACAAGCAAGGTGTTGACGTTTGCGGACGACACAAAAGTGTTTAGGAAAATTAAAAGTGATGCAGATAGACAGCATTTACAAGACGATCTTAATAAGTTGACATAATAGTCTGAGAAGTGGCAAATGCTGTTTAATTTTGGAAAGTGTAAGTTCCCCAACATAGGACATGGGAATGAAGATGCACAATATACAATGGGTGGTACTGTACTAAATACTACTTTAAAGGAAAAGGACTTAGGATTAACTATTAGTGCTAACATGAAGGCATCAGAGCAATGTGGAATTGCAGCAGCGAAGGGAAACCAAATTCTTGGATTTATAGGCGAAATATAGTGTACAAAGAAAAAGAACTAATAATCCCGCTGTATAAAACAATAGTTAGGCCTCATTTAGAATATTGTATACAAGCATGGAGGCCATATCGTAAGAAGGATATTGATATGCTAGAAAGAGTACAAAGGAGATAACCAAAATGATACAAAAACTCAGGAATATTAGTTATGAAATGCGTCTGAAAGAATGTGGTTTAACAACACTAGAAACCAGAATATTGAGAGGAGATCAGATTGAGGTGTTTAAAATATTGCATGGGTAGGAAAATATTGACAGAAATATTTTTTCACGGTCAAGGAAGAGAGAAGAACTAGAGGACATGGAGGTACATTAGCAAAGAAGCAGTGTAGACTAGATATTATAACATTTTCATTTTCACAAAGAACAGTAAATGAATGGAACATATTAACAGCTGATTGTGTATGTGCTAGTAGTGTTAATATATTTAAAAATATAATCGACATATACCTAAGACGGGCGGGGTATACTTAAATAGATAGGTTGGACTCTCGATTCCTAGTCCACCTGCCATCTAGAGTTGAATCTCTAGGTGGCAATTTTGTTAAATGCTGTCACACGATCAATATGTATTAATAGAATGATTCAAATAGTATTCAACAATAACATCGGTATTCTCAAATAACTTAAATAGGATAGTCAATGGAATCAGTACATTCACTGAACATTGTTACATGGTCTATGCTAATACGTAACTGTCCTGACTACGGCTACCTTTAATCAAGTTATCACTATAACATGGAGAGACAATCTCGCCATTTTATTGCATTGTCTTTCATTTATTATCGCGTTACGTTGTATTCAACATATCTTGCACTACAGGTTGTATGCAAATAATATTTGTTGTCCTGAAAACACGGAAACAGCAGCATCATGATGCCAATTTGCAATGGCCCAATTTCCATCTCCCTAAGTGTATCAAGCTATGCGTATACCAACTTTGGTGCTTTTATCACAAAGTGAACTATGGGTTAGGTATGCCGCCCCACTATTATGCATTTTATATATCGCATAGAGCTGACGTGTATGTGAACACTTACGAGAGTTCATTTCTTCCGACCCATCGCCACGATCGCCTTCGTCACCCACTTGGTATTTTATAGTAGCGCCCGGAATCTGTCTCGGACCAGATATCTGATCATAACACATTAAGGTGCACTATTAACATAATGAATCTACACAAGAAAGGCCAGCAAAGATTATGCTTCCCGAAAAAACTGATTCATTTGTTATAAGTTTCGGGCTTATTTGCTGCTGATGTACCTCTCAGTCACAAAATTGAGACATTAAACAGGATATGATTTACACCATTTATTGCAAGATAGCTGGATTCTGTACACCCGATACCAGTCTGGAGCAATTATACAACTCATGAACACTGTAAATGGCAAAGAAAATCTTATATGACTCCACCCACTTCCTACATGACCAGTGTGACCTTCTCCCATCTGAAAGAAGGTACAGAATGCCAATTGTAAGCATCCAGAATCAGGGGCGTCGATCCGGTTTTAAAAGTGGGGGGACGGGGGACCAATTAATATATACATATATGTATGTATATATAATATATATATATATATATATATATATATTACAATATGTCAAATAATGTATATATATATAATTTAATACACACACACAAAATATATATATATATATATATATATATATATATATATATACATGTTTATTTTTGATATATATAATATATATGACATATTATAATATATATATATATATATATATATATATATTATATATATATATATTACATATTATATATATATATATATATATTATAATATTACATATATATATATATATATATATATATATATATACATAAATATATATATATATATATATATATATATATATATATATATATATATATATATATATATATATATATATATATATATATATATATATATATATATATATATATACATGTATATATATGTGACTTTAAATACATATAACTATTTTTCTTGTAAATATAAAACATAATTCTTTGTTGGTCTGGTGCTAATTCTAAAATAAACAAAGGCCTTTATGTTATGCTATTTAAAATAGTTATGTTGGCAACATAATATTTGAAGAAGGGCCATGGCCCGCCCCAATCACTGAACATTTGGGGGGTAGACTTTGGACCCAATCCTGCTTGCATGATTCATAGAGTGATACGATGCAGTGGTTACAGGGATGCCTGTGTGTGACTTCCCAAACCCACCTTTGGGCAAAGAAATTTGTCATCACTCAAAATGTGATCAAATTACACAAGGGCAGCAATCAGCAGGTTCCGCCGTAGGCGATATAAGTATCCACCAGGGCCACCAGGCTGCAATCCAAGGGGTGACAGGGCAAAAAACATGTCTAATCTGTAATGTGTTTGATGGCTAATGCCTATTAATATATCAACATGAGGGTGCAAAATGTCAGAGCCCGGTGAATATTTACTGGACTAAGATCTAGTTGCGGGTTGCGGCCAACCAAGCAATTTATCTAGTGATTTCCCACTAGATAATCGGAAGTTTATATCTGAACTCGTATAATTTTTATTAATTTTACCACTAGACCGATGCAGAGTTTATAAGAGAGGGGAGTGATCAGTCTCGCTATATATGCCTTTAAATTTGTTGTATGAACTGAAAAAATGTGGGGACATTTCCTATGCTGACCCCATCAGGCTGAAAAGTGGGGGGACGCGTCCCCCTCGTCCCCCACCGATCGACGCCCATACTGTGTAGAACTTCCCAATCCATCACTTTGGCAAAGAAATTTTTCATCACTCAAATGGAATAAGTTACTCAAAGTGCAGGAATCCGCCGCTTCTGCAGTAGGCGATAAGCATCCAGCAGGCGAGGTGAAAGTGCAACAAAAATTTCATCATTTACTATGTGCATGATGGCTAGAGCCTATATTATCAACACAAGGTTGCAAATTGATAGAGCCAGGCGGCGGCGCAGCCCGCCATGATGATTATTTACTAAAGTAAGATCAAGTTGCGCGCTGTGGCCGGGCCTAGCCAAGCAATTTATCTAGTCGATTTTCTAATGGGTGGTCGGAAATTCATATCGCGAGTTTATTGTGTATCTAGTTCTCTAGAGAGAGGAGTGGTTAGTCAGGCTATATGCCTCGCAATTTGTCTGAGCTGAAAAGTGGGTGGACAATTTCTATGCTGTCCCCCACGCTGAAAAGTGGGGGGACGCATACATACATACATACATACATACATACATACATACATACATACATACATACATACATACATACATACATACATACATACATACATACATACATACATACATACATACATACATACATACATACATACATACATACATACATACATACTACATACATACATACATACATACATACATACATACATACATACATACATACATACATACATACATACATACATATACATACATACATACATACATACATACATACATACATGCATGCATGCATGCATGCATGCATGCATGCATGCATGCATACATACATACATACATACATACATACATACATACATACATACATACATACATACATACATACATACATACATACATACATACATACATACATACATACATACATACATACATACATACATACATACATACATACATACATACATACATACATACATACATTATATTACATATACATATACATATACATATACATATACATGTACATTACATGTACATGTACATGTACATGTACATGTACATGTACATGTACATGTACATGTACATATACATATACATATACATATACATATACATATACATATACATATACATATACATATACATATACATATACATATACATATACATATACTTATACATCATCATATACATATACATATACATATACATATACATATACATATACATATACATATACATATACATATACATATACATATACATATACATATACATATACATATACATATACATATACATATACATATACATATACATATACATATACATACATGTACATTACATTACATATACATATACATATACATAATATATTAATTATATACATATACATATACATTTACATATACATAAATTACAAAGATTAATAAATTTGATAAAATAACATGGCAAGTTATAAAGGTATGTATATATATATATATATATTATATATATATACATACCTTTCTTAACATTGCCATGTTATTTTATCAAATTTATTAATCTTTCTTATAATATAGTCATATTGTTTTACCATATTTATTCATATATTTGGTCATTTTATTTATTTTTGCTGCAGGAATGGTCGTCTACAACTGTATTTTATTGAAGTACCTCACTAAATACTACTAACAACCTGTGTTTAAAGTCGATACTTGATAGATACATTACTACGTGATTTAAATATTATGTTTAACGCACTCTCCTCAGTGTAAAGTGTATCTCCATTCAATGAACAATATTATTATTATTATTTAAAATATTAGTATTAGTATTATTAGTATTATTATTATGTAACACTTACGGTGACAGTGGAGTTCGTCCGACCAATCGTCACATTCATATGTGCCGTCACACACCCATGACTTTACAATGCATTTTCCGTTGTCGCATGTGAACTGCTCAGCGTTACAGCCTATAAATTATGTCATATAATTTATATTTATCTCATCTGCAATGAAATTATAGATATGAAAATCAAGTAATTTGTTTCACATAGCATAGCATAATAGTCATCGTTCGTGTAATTCAAATTGTTTGTAAATTCGTGTGGATCACGGTCTGTGCTGATGTGCAACGCTGGTGGTTCCGCAATACACCCTGCACCAGCGATCTGTAACCTTTGGTGGCTGAAACCCAAATGTTTGTTCGGAAATTGTTTGGCGGCCCACACGTTCTTGGAATAAATTTACGAAACTAAAGGTAGGATAGAGAAAGTAGGCATACTATGTATATTGAATCATATATTTTATGTTTAAGCTGAACACAAGGAATCACTAATACAACATCGCATCGTTCATATATTTACTGACTATTGACCAGGTAACGAAGTAAAGATGGCGGTGGACACAGTTAACGATGTCGCACGATTTCTACATCCATCGTCGGATATATTATGCTAATATTCTGGTAGTAATATTAAGGAGACAGGTAACGCGTACGTGAACAAATGCGCAAATGTTTTTGTGAAAGTTTCTTTGACATATTCGACATAGGCCGGGTGCATCGAAAGCAGCCCTAGTAAAAAATAGTATATGCTACAATTTGGAACACACTCACGCTGTTTTGGATTCTCAGACTGTCAGTCGTGTGCACTCGAGTTTGACTGCTTTGTTGGCGTGTCGTACCTTGAACTAATTAGTTCTCTCAACTTTGGTTTAGTTCATTCAATCAGCTGAGGTACCAGCCAACAGATAACGGAGCGCCGTGGCTCAGTGGCTGAAGCGTCTGACTCTCAATGAAGAGACCCCGAGTTCGAATTCTGTATACCATATCGGTCCTTAGACAAATTATATCACTATACGTTGTTCCAGGTCACTCGAACGTATAAACGAATACATGGCTACAGACTTTGGTGGATGTTTGTGTACGAAAATTCTTTGCGTTATTGCAGCGTGGCTGATTCTTTCACTGAGAAATAATTTTAGAGTTCGACTGATAAGCCTTCCAGGGTGTAAAGGTGAAAGTACTTTGAGCAGTTTCAGTGGCTGGCTACTGCACTGTATAGGAACTTACTGTTTTAACACACGCATACAAGACGAGCGATGACGGAGTGAAGCAATAAAACTGTTTTGAAAGATCAATGTTGGAGAGAATGTCAACGTCCTCTTAATTGTACAATTTATATACATAACAAAATGGACTTATCAAATTACACGCGGCAACACTTATAAACCCATTTGTTATCACACTTCATTGTGTTAGAATATTTTGTGTGGTACGTCGTTTTTATTATAATACTCTCTAGTTCATAGCGGGATATGAATGTAACGTGGCCAAGGATTGATCGACCTTATTGACTACAGCACAGTGTTCGGCAATTTTACACAGCGACGCGATAAAACACGACATAATGTTCAAGTATCACATGTGCAAATACATTTACATTGCAGTAGGTCTACCTTAAAATGAGTCATCCACTCAATCGTCTTATATATAAATATGTTCGTATATCGAAAATAATTTGCTTATCCTATTTAAAAACAACGGTATTTAAATTGTTTTGGCAACGATTTAAATGTTGGTCGAGGGACTACCTTTGCAGCCCATGTTTTCGATATATAAATGTTTTGTATAGCGTGAACCCAGTACAGGCAACCGGAACACTAAATAAAAAACTCAACAACTGTACTATAGAGACTCTTGGCGACCCGCTCAAAATTGTTTTGGCGACCCAAATTTGGATCGCGACCCAGTCGCTAAGAATCGCTGCCCTAAATCGCTTCAGCAGCCTGACATTCCCGAAGTCCCGACCGGAACTTTGGGACGGTTTGTCAGAATCCATTCATAAACAAGCCGTTAATGCTAGCAGTGTGAATAGGTTAAAAGTACACTTGACTGCTATCAGGCGAGGACGTGTTATACGTAGATGGAATTTTACTGGACCTGTTAAGTCGTTTTCAATAACATCGAATGTGGCACTTACTAGAGCGCAGTGGCTCAGGGGTAGAGCGTCGGACTCTCAACTAAGAAGACCCAGGTTTGAATCCTGTGCTGCGGTGATAAAATCTTTGGCATGTTTGTTCACTCTACATTTCTCCAGTTCACTCAGCTATATAAATGAGTAACCGGCTATAGCAAGTGGTGGATTTGTGTACGAGCATCCTTCGCGCATAAATTGTAGCATTTGGCTGGATGCTTCCCAGAGAAATTGAAATGGTGTATAATTGAACAGATCTGTCAGGGAAGTAAAGTGTAAAGCCCTTTGAGCAATCCTGAGGATGGGATACTGCGCTGTATAGGAACTTACCTTTACTACGGGAACAGCAGTCAGCGCGCAGCGCCACACACAGCAGCAGCAGCACCAGACCCAACTGTCGAGTGGCGTTATTCATGTTGTAGTCGAGTATCTCGTCGACCCTACGTAGAGAGAAGGAAGGATCTTTAGAAAGTACTGGAAGGAAAGGTCTCAGAAGAGTCGTAGCGAGACAAGACGGAAGTAAATATAAGTGGGCATGTTACACTCAGACCGAGCACACGTACGTATGCCTGCAAGAAATGCCAGTTCTTGTGTAAAGGGGGCCTAAGTTGCCTCGGTTGATTTATGTCATATTAATAAAACAATAGTCAGAAAGATTTAGATAAATTGATGACAATCTAATATTATTCTTCTGTGCACGAGAATGTAAATGACTTTTTCTACTAAACGGCGTGCCCCTTTGGTGTTTGACTTACAGTTATTAACGCACTTCCACACGCTTCAAGATTAAGTGTGTTATGAATTTTTCTTACATGTTCATAACTTACCAGCTAAATAGTCAAATGAGCACAATACGAGATGCATGTGCGATGACCATTTACGTTCTACCATCCGCACGGACACAAATTAATACTACTACCGCGTTATAATAATAACACAAATAGAACAAACCAATTAGGTGTACTTACTGTGTTCAATCTTCCGGGATTCGACCAGCGTAGTCTGTTCGGTGAATTCTTGTGTCTTGTGAAACACGTACGTCTGAGACGATATTGGTCGTCGTCTTATATGCACGTTTCGGGGATCAGGTACTGCGCAGTTTGTAGCCTGTCTTCACGTCGCCTCACGTCACCGGCCCTTGCACCATTAACCACCCACGTGACCTGCCAAATCATGGCAATACTTCATAATCAGTGGACGGTCGTTCAACTCAGCGTTATGGAAGTGCTTTCTCATAATTTAAGGAATTTTCCATACGTGTTATGATTTTGGTTTATATGTTGAAAGTTAGTTAGTGTCATCGTCTCTAGTGCATTCGTGTATGCCGGGGTAACACAAGAGCTGAGCTCATTTCCATTACGTCTACGTTATATCCGTCTATCTCCCGTCACTCCTTCATCTTTACTCGAAACATATGTCCCGGCTACAATCCTCATTGTAACCAAAGCAATTAATCTAGTCGATTTTGCACTGGATAAAGGCGACTTCCTATCGTGAAATAAAAATTGTAATAAGCAAAGTTACATGTCGTGAAGTTACTTGTTGAACACCAACGCCACATCTTCTATTTTAATGTAGGAATGTTTAATTATTGTTTCATCGGAGTGACTACAGTTGGTATTTGTCATGGTCTTTGACAGTAGGTTTGGGAGTTGTAGCGTGAGAAATGTGGTGGCCGGTTATAGGCGGATATTATGTAGGGGCTTTTAGTTTGTGTCTCTTTAATAATGTGTCGTTTATTCGGGAAAATCCATCATGTTGTCGGTTGCGATACGACAAAGACTGCTTCCATCACTTGACTGTTGCTCTCCGTTGATCTCTCTGCTGCGAGAGTGATGTCCATAAGTCGGTCTTTATATCTCTCAGCTTCAGGTTTCTCTTAATGGTATCCTTGAACCGGAGACGAGTGCGCCCTCTATTTATGTGACCAGAAGACCGTTGAGAGTAAAGAGTTTGCTTTGGTAGCCTGTCTCGTGATATCCTTATGAGTTGTCCAGTCCACCGGAGATTCTTTCTGATCAGAGGTTCTTCCATAGATGGCAGCCCTGTCCGTTCGAATATGTCCTTGTTTGTCACTTTGTCCATTCAGGTTATCCTAATGATCGAACGCAGATAGCTCCGCATAGGAGGGTGGATAGTACAATTGCACGGTATATCTTGCCTTTAACCCGCATGGACACATGGTGGTTGTTCCAGAGTCTCTGGCGCAGTCGGCCGAAAGATGCACTAGCCTTGGCCATCCTAGGTGAATACCAGAACAGAGTTCAGCTTGTTTCCATCAACTATGATATCCTCCTCTCGGGTTCTTGTAGAGTTGGGTTGGTGCAGCACCTCGGTCTTCTTGATGTTAATCTAGACGATATCCACTGAGCACACTTGCCAGCTGGTTGTAGAAGGCCTCCTTTTTCATCTTGGTTTGTCTTTCTTGGAGCGTACACGCTGATAATTGTAGCAAATTTGTCCTTGCTCAGAGGTAGTCTCATCGTCATGATTCTGTCACTTACTGGCCGTGGCATTTCTGTCAGCTTTGTGACGATATCCCACTCCCGCCTCCTTTCTTTCTCTTTCGGGTTTGCCACTCCAGAAGAAAGAGTATTCAAGTGGTTGAGACTTCCAGACTCTGAGAACCTTGTTTCACACAGGGCAGCGATGTCGATGTTGTATTTGGCAAGTTCCGTTGCTATGAGTCCTGACGTTCCATTGTGCAATTGTCAGTAGTTGTTTTCTTCTTCTTCTTCGTAGCTGATTTTCCACTGTCGACGGAATATGAGGTCGAGCAGCGCGGTCCTTGGTAATCCGAGCGACGGCCGATCCGGGATGGTGATTCGTGCAGTTGTACATTTCACGGAATCTGCCAGCAAAAACTGTTGAAGAGCCGCTGGCTTTTGCAACTTACTAGCGGCTTTTTCTCGGGGAGCAAATAGAGGTCTCACACCGGTAAGAACATGTCAAGACAGGTGCAAAGTATTTGTCCCTGCAGTGGCTGGTCGAGAGATGTTGGGAGTTCCATACGTCAACCACCTTTGATGCTGCCACAGTGACATGGTTTCCTGGTTAGGGTTTGCTCCCTTAGCCTTCGGTTCTGTCGTACACAAACATCCACCACTGACTATAGCCATGTTCTCGTTTATACGATTGAGTGACGTAGAGGGAAAAACTTGCCTAAGGATCGACACGGTACGCAGAATTCCAGGGGGCGGAGTGGCGCTGTTAGACCGGGGGAGGCGGAGGGGCGCTGTGACACCGGGGAGGCGGGGTGGCGCTGTGACACCGGGGAGGCGGGGTGGCGCTGTGACATCGGGGGAGGAGAAGTAGCGCCTTGATACCAGGGGAGGCGTAGTGGCGATTTGATAAAGGCGAGACGACTTTGTGAACTTATTGTGACAGCGAAGTTGGTGAAGAAGAATTATGCGTGTTCGATTCTGAGATCAAAGAACAGCGTAACATATACACCAGTTACACAGATAATAGTTTTATGTGCAGAGGACGTTGTAGTGAGAAATGCCTGTATGGCGATTCGTGGACATTTTGTTTCACTCGACCAGACGTGCTTGCGCTATACATCGTGGCGTCACGCGTGTTTTATATGACTGATTTCTTTAATTAACTAAGTTACTATTATTAATTGTGCGCAAAATATTCATATTCTGCCGATGCATACACAACTATGTACTAACAACGCCTCCGAATCGATTTTATCTAGATTCATGATGCTATGTAAGTGTTCTTATTACTATTTTTTATAACATACGCTGAGTGTTTTGAATGCGTATTTACAAGCGACGTTCGCGGTGAATGAAGATGTCTCTCGTTGTGCTACCAGGACCTGACAAATGTTATAAAGAGCCACGGCAAATGCTACGGGAGATTTAACCAGTTTATTGAGTACAGTGTCTACCTTTGACTTTAGGACTGGCTATTTAGCGAGCAGTTCGGGAAATAACAGCCCGACGTCGCCTTATTTCTCGGGCTGTTCGAGAAATAAGGGACCGACTTCACGTTATTTCTCGAGCTGCTCGAGAAATAAGGGACCGACTTCGCCTTATTTCTCCGCTCTGAAAAGGAACCTACTCATGCACTTTGCGAGTATTTTTGGCGTCTGAGTTGACAAACTGTTTGTAGCACGCTGCTGGAACGTTTCCTGTCTGTATTTATCAGCTCTGATGAGAAATAGATCCTATCGAGTTTTCTTATTCGTCGAGCTGCTCGAGAAACAATGTCGGCTCGGCGCGTTATTTGTCGAGCAGATTTGAACGTGCATGCATATTCTCTTAGCAATGTTTTCGTGGCATGTATGTGGTATATATATATATATATATATATATATATATATATATATATAATGATATATATTATATATATATATATATTTATTTATATTTATTTATTCTTTTTTAGTAAATGTGAAGCTGTTAGTTCGTTTCCTGCTTGCATTTATCAATTCTTATGAGAAACAACGAGTTTTCTAGCCATCGAGCTGCTCGAGATATAATGTCAACTTGATTAGGTATTTCTCGAGCTGCTCAAGAAATAACGTTATTTCTCGAGCAGATCATAGACATAAAAGAGAGGGATCGCCGACTCCGAATGGAAGGAAAATACGTTCGAATTTCGCAGCTACCTCACTGTGAGTCATAGAAAGTCGAAACCATGGATGCTCAGTGTTCCAACAGTGGCAATACGGAAGTGGATTCTGTACCAATTTCTGAACTTCAGTGTGTACTTGAGGTAAGATTAAATCGGAAAATCATCATATAATATGGATAGTTTATTGTCAATTAATTTTTTTAACGGAGACCTACATTAAGTCATGCGGAAGACCAAAACAATACGAGCGATATTATAGGTATCACTCACGGTCTAGTATCACTCGGTCTCAATCAGAAATACTGGGTACTTGTATATCCAAAGTTTAGCCATATATGACATAAGTAGTGTTGCCATGGTACAGTGCCAAACCAATTGTTTGTGTCTATACTTCCCATTAGCTAAGTTGACAATTTCGTTACGTCTATGGACACAACGGTATATTCAAGCGGAAACGTGTTACAGAGTTATGCTTCTCGAGCGTCAACTGAGCTTGATCTTCGAGGATATTGGCGCAAAAGAAGTCGTTATTATTATTATTAAGTTTCACAAGACGAATTGTGGTTTTCCAGAATATTAAAAGAACTGAAACAACACTTGGTGACTGCCAAGAACAGAGACGAGGCCGTCAGCTATGTGAGCCATCCACTAAATGCCTATCAACTCATCAACCGATGGTCACAACTGAATCATGCCATGCTCAACACCTACCCTATACAAAGGTACGGTCTCGTCTTATCTTGGTAGTTTACCTAGATTGGACAAGATTGTCATCCAAAGGTTTAGTTCCAAATGGCAATTGGACAAATAAGCCTTATTCGATAGTCCTTTATTACACCAATCATTACATCTTATTCCTAACACGTCGTAGTTCTCGTAATTAATCCACGATTTGATTACCCTGTGAAACTGCAAGTCATCACCGGCGCCACTGCCTTTCGTCCCCAGCGTGCCGGGAGGTGCCGACCAGTGTTGGAGTCACTCTGCCGTCACTGGACGAGTACGAGGAGGGAGCGACGTCGGCCATTATCCGTCTACAGCGCACCTACGCCCTCGACCCGTCCGATGTGGCCGCTGGACGCATCCTCGGCGTGCCGGCGACGGAGTCTCAGTCGCCGCGACTGGAGCCTGCTCGGCACGACGGCGCTCTAGAAGGTCGAATACGGCCTCGCAGCACAGTGGCTGCTGCTCGTCTTGAGAGACGGCCCGACAGAGGACAATAGCGTGCCGTGTGTCGACGTCATTACATGGTTGGTGGAAGCTCAAGTACAGGTGGGATATGTAACAGCTCCGTCCGTCCGTCCGTCCGTCCGTCCGTCCGTCCGTCCGTCCGTCCGTCCGTCCGTCCGTCCGTCCGTCCGTCCGTCCGTCCGTCCGTCCGTCCGTCCGTCCGTCCGTCTCGTCCGTCCGTCCGTCCGTCCGTCGTCCGTCCGTCCGTCCGTCCGTCCGTCCGTCCGTCCGTCCGTCCGTCCGTCCGTCCGTCCGTCCGTCCGTCCGTCCGTCCGTCCGTCCGTCCGTCCGTCCGTCCGTCCGTCCGTCCGTCCGTCCGTCCGTCCGTCCGTCCGTCCGTCCGTCCGTCCGTCCGTCCGTCCGTCCGTCCGTCCGTCCGTCCGTCCGTCCGTCCGTCCGTCCGTCCGTCCGTCCGTCGTCCGTCCGTCCGTCCGTCCGTCCGTCCGTCCGTCCGTCCGTCCGTCCGTCCGTCCGTCCGTCCGTCCGTCCGTCCGTCCGTCCGTCCGTCCGTCCGTCCGTCCGTCCGTCCGTCCGTCCGTCCGTCTCGTCCGTCCGTCCGTCCGTCCGTCCGTCCGTCCGTCCGTCCGTCCGTCCGTCCGTCCGTCCGTCCGTCCGTCCGTCCGTCCGTCCGTCCGTCCGTCCGTCCGTCCGTCCGTCCGTCCGTCCGTCCGTCCGTCCGTCCGTCCGTCCGTCCGTCCGTCCGTCCGTCCGTCCGTCCGTCCGTCCGTCCGTCCGTCCGTCCATCGGTGGTCCGATGTGAATCCACTATGTTATCCTGCACACAATTACCTTTCGAAGATTTATCGTAACGGTACACACGTGTATTTACGTGCGTTGTTTTCCATACTAAATGTAGCGTGGTGCAATAAAGTACCAGGGTGTTCGTATACTAAGAGTTTGTTCTGTAAAATCTAAATGTGTTTCTGTACAGTTAGGTGATTTCCCGAAAGCAGTGGAAATGGTCGAAGACATTCGACAGCAAGTATGAACTATCACAGTCTGGGTGGCGTCCTTTTTCTAGCAAACGTCTTGAAACTAATAGTTACTCTACATTACAAAACTTCATGTGAAGAGGTACATGCTAATATAGACAGGCCATATCTGATGTGAAATGGTGCAGGCAGCTAAGCACTAGGCACTATACAAGTATAACTTTAGTTATGTATACTATGGACCTATCGATAAAATTTCTACCGGCTGGATCAGTACTTATCTGGGATGCCTGAAACTAGTCGTAACTAGATAGAATGACATCAACAAATTTGTTCACGGTTAGTGGAGCATAAACTTTATTAACTGAGAAGAAACGATCAGAGTCCACGTGATCTCATTGTTCGCGTCAACGAGCGTTATTGTCACCATGGCAACGCATTGTCTTTTTGTAATCTAATGGTTTGATAAAACAGTTATCAGGTTTCCGATCACAGTCACAGATTGTAGCAAATGTCCAGTTTTCTGTCAGCGCCCGAAATTTGGATCTGCGCATGCGTTTCGTGATAGACATGTGACTTGTCTACGCAATCTGGCAGCGGTATCAGGCTACCAGCAACGGACTTCTCGCTTGACGTCGGTTGGTCGGCGCATATTCGACTGAATGTTCGTTTTGTGCAGTCCGGTCGAAGCGAATGCTTCTTGATGCTGACGGACATGTATTCTTCCGGCGCAAGCGTATTGGGTTATGACGACAGCGAGTGACGTTTCGCGCGACGGCCGTCGGTCCGTGAACGCGTCTAGCCGTAGGTGCCGACGAGGTACGATCGCAGTTCGTGGGTCGGTGTTTCAGTTGTCCTCACTGATCGATCGTCACGTTGACTTCCGGCTTGCTCCGAAAACAAAACAGGACATTGAGCGAGCGATCAAACATTCACAGCCATAATGAATTAAAAGTATAATCTCACTGAAATTAACAACATAGGCACAACTATCGTCACGACCACAGCAGTCGTCACTAGCTGGGTGTGTGCGACCCTCCAGTGAAAAAATGTCCGGTTCCCACCCCACTTTCCAGACGTTTCCTTAACATTTATCAAGATATTTTCGTCCCGTCTACTGCTGTCGCCTCTGGAAAATGAGGCCCCCCGAATCTCCCCGGATACCCCCGCCGCGGAGTCCAGGACGTTCTCCTAGTCATAGCAATACATTATGGTCGGACAATTATTATAAAACCTTACTTTTTACAAGACAACTCGTCGGAGCAGGTTCGTCGGCGCTTTTCGCAGCAATTCCGTCGGCGAACGGGACGGACACGTGAGGCACCTGGAATTCAAAGATAACCGATACTTATTTTGTTTAACGTCGAGACAGTACACAGACAACACTCAAACAAAAAAGAGGGAATACATGTCAATACTTCAACAAAGTAATAAGAAAATCTTACCTCGGAATGTGGATGCGCCGACCGTGGAGTACTGCGTCAACGGCTGCAATCCACACGCTTGCAGTGCCATCACGTGTCCCTCCCTCCTCGGTTGACAGGCTTTGGCTGACATCGACGGGGTCGTAGCGTTTCGCCCGGTTTGGCGGTAGCGATGTCGTAGCCTGTGCCGTCCTGGCGCCAGCGTACGAATTTTCTGACATCGTGAACAGTTTTCGGTATCGCTTCATCGGTGTCATTCTCGATACGTCTTTTGCCTTTGGCTGTTGCGATTGTTGTGAAATTCTTAACCGCCAACTCGTTGTTACCGTGATGTATCATGACGTCAACAACCGGTTTGACGGAGCTTAAGCCAATCATCGCGTTGCATATCTCCCGCGGTTTTAGAAACGAGCATATTACGTTATGCGTTATTTCGCCTGACGTACGACGTGCTATTGTAGAAATGCAAGCAAAGGTCTTTCGTTATAACTATTCATCATCTCTCTCTGTCCTCCCATGTTATGGTGTTTAGCAGGGTTTACGCAAACCAATCCATAATCAGCATTGTCAGTAATAAAACAGACTCGCTAGTTCTTAGGGATGTTTGAATATCGCAGTTTAAAGACCCCATTTCAGCTGCTGTCCCAGAAGAGGTTATGATCAACATAGGCTCCGAGAGTGGAGTCAAAACTGACTGCCAGAAATTGTTATATGTTATAGTTTACATGTTTATATATCTATATAGTTCACACGGTACAATTCACAACCAGGTAGTTGGCAGGAATCCGTGCACGGTGCTCTGAAGGGGTTCATTGTTGAGCACAGGGGTAATAACAGTGGGAGGAAGAGTTGACTAGTTGGGCCACATTTTGTCAATGCGTTTTGTTGTCACGCGGCGCGGCTGACGATAATTTGTCTTTAATATATAGCTGGGTCAACTGGATAACAGTTTGATATTCGAGCGAACGGGTTCGTAAAAATGGGGTTTGGACGGATTCCCGGTTTCAGACCTGAAACTAGGTCACACTGGTGTGTAATGTAATGCAATATTCGACATGTTAACAGGAGTTGCTAAAAAATGACTGCCTTCATAAACCTAAATCCGTCCCTGCTTTGATCGTAGACCCCCGTGAGAGACATATTTGTTTAGTATAACGTGAGGACTTCAGAACGTTATTTATTCTTCATGCTATTGTTGCTACTACAGGATGCGGAACGCTGTGTCCATATCGCAAACAGCAATAAAAGCCGACTTTGTAAGATTCATCTAAATCGTATTTAGGACTTAGATGGAGCTTTCGAATCGTTAGAAACGCCGCTTGCTGCCCACTTGTCGATCAAGTGTCTATGTCATGAACAATATCTCAGCTTTTTATGTGCATACCACCAATATGTTTAGTTTAGTTTCCCTTTAAATCCACCATAGGCTAAAATGCGAAATCGGTTTGAAATAGAGAAATCTTACTTACAATGAGCTCTTACGAATTGTAGTGAAGCGGTTTGTTCATAGATGCGATGTTACATTAGTTTATCTAGCGTGTTAATGACATACAAAATAGGTTAAGAGGTTAAAATAAACACGGCAAAAGTTCGACTGAATGTCGTCTGTTGTTTCGAGTCCAACGACGACCCCATTGAACAACTTCTGTGGCAGACAAGACGCCAGAACAACGCGTGGTTAGCGGAAAACAAAGATGTCGTCTTCAGCGCTACGACGTGGATAAGACCAATGTCAGTCATAACTACGAAGCTCTCTGCCGAGGGGACATTGGAAATGTACGTTGTTGTGTGACTGACACACTAGAGTCCATTTCCTGTTTTGAAGATACCTCACTGGCGTCTGACGCTACCAGAAGCACTCAGTTATAACCGAACTGAGACTGTAATAACCCCCAGTTGGTGCTCACATAAACCTCCATTTGCATCCCTTTGAGGGTCACCTAGCTGCGCAAACATTATAGTCATAATCCAAAGCCAATCCTATATCCACCATCCATTAAAGTATTGAGGGATATAACTTTCATTCCCCAACCCACGGTTCCGACACATTAAAGGATAAATTATACAATTATTTACACCAAAATAATGGGATTAATATATATATATATATATATATATATATATATATATATTATAGCTATACTATATTTCTTGTGTTGTTACACTAGCGTCTGCTAATAAGCATATACAGTTCCATTAAGTAAAATATATATATTTTAATGGATGATTTCGTAGTTAAGCAAAGTTGTTAAATGTTGTTTGGTTAGCGTCGGTTCTAGAACCCCAAACAAGTTCGTGATGTTTGCTTCGTAACAGTTATTCTAGTTTATCACGGAACGATTAACATATTAATGTTAGCTTTCTGCGACTTCCTACCCGATGTGTCACGTAACTTATCAGGATGAAAGACATCCGGAGAAACTAGTACGTCAACTATTTCACCAGGACAGAAGAAGACATCCCGAGAAACTAAGGCGTCACCTTATTCCTCAGGAAGAAGACATCCCGAGAACTAATGCGTCACCTTATTCACCAGGACAGAAGAAGAAGACATCCCGAGAAACTAATGCGTCACCTAATTCACCAGGACAGAAGAAGAAGACATCCCGAGAGACTAAAGCGTGACCAAATTCACCAGGGCAGAAGACATCCCGAGAAACTAATGCGTCACCCAATTCAGCAGGACAGAAGAAGAAGACATCCCGGGAAACTAAGGCGTCACATAATTCACCAGGGCAGAAGAAGACATCTCGAGAAACAAATACGTCACCTAATTCACAAGGAGAGAAGAAGAAGACATCCCGAGAAACTAAGGCGTCACCTAACTCACCAGGGCAGAAGAAGATATCTCGAGAAACTAATGCGTCACCTAATTCACAAGGGCAGAAGACATCCCGAGAAACAAATACGTCACCTAATTCACCAGGACAGAAGAAGAAGACATCCCGAGAAACTAAGGCGTCACCTAATTCACCAGGCCAGAAGAAGAAGACATCCGGAGAAACTAATGCCTCACCTAATTCACAAGGACAGAAGAAGAAGAAATCCCGAGAAACTAATGCGTGACCTAATTCACCAGGACAGAAGAAGAAGACATCCCAAGAAACTAAGGCGTCACCTAATTCACCAGGACAGAAGAATAAGACATCCCGTGAAACTAACGCGTCACCTAATTCACCAGGACAGAAGAAGGAGACATCCCAAGAAACTAAGGCGTCACCTAATTCACCAGGACAGAAGAATAAGACATCCCGTGAAACTAAGGCGTCACCTAATTCACCAGGACAGAAGAATAAGACATCCCGTGAATCTAACGCGTCACCTAATTCACCAGGACAGAAGAAGAAGACATCCCGAGAAACTAATGCGTTACCTAATTCACCAGGAGAGAATAAGAAGACATCCCGAGAAACTAATGCATCACCTAAAATTCACCAGCAGAGAATAAGAAGACATCTCAAGAAACTAATGCGTCACCTAATTCACCAGGACAGAAGAAGAAGACATCCCGAGAAACTAATGCGTCACCTAATTCACCAGGACAGAAGAAGAAGACATCCCGAGAAACTAATGCGTCACCTAATTCACCAGGACAGAAGAAGAAGACATCCCGAGAAACTAATGCATCACCTAAAATTCACCAGCAGAGAATAAGAAGACATCTCAAGAAACTAATGCGTCACCTAATTCACCAGGACAGAAGAAGAAGACATCCCGAGAAACTAATGCGTCACCTAATTCACCAGGACAGAAGAAGAAGACATCCCGAGAAACTAATGCGTCACCTAATTCACCAGGACAGAAGAAGAAGACATCCCGAGAAACTAATGCGTCACCTAATTCACCAGGACAGAAGAAGAAGACATCCCGAGAAACTAATGCGTCACCTAATTCACCTAAATACTACCTTAAAGGAAAAGGATTAACTATTAGTGCTGACATGAAGGTATCAGAGCAGTGTGGAATTGCAGCAGCGAAGGGAAACCACATTTTTGGATTAATTAGGCGAAATATAGTGTACAAAGAAAAAGAACTAATAATACCGCTGTATAAAACAATAGTTAGGCCTCACTTAGAATATTGTATACAAGCATGGAGGCCATATCGCAAGAAGGATATTGATATGCTAGAAAGAGTAAAAAGGAGAGCAACCAAAATGATACCAAAACTCATGAATATTAGTTACGAAATGCGTCTAAAAGAATGTGGTTTAACAACACTAAAAACCAGAAGATTGAGAGGAGATCAGATTGAGGTGTTTAAAATATTGAATGGATATGAAAATATTGACAGAAATATTTTTTTCACAGTCAAGGAAGAGAGAAGGACTAGAGGACATGGAGTTACATTAGCAAAGAAGCAGTGTAGACTAGATATTAGAACATTTTCATTTTCACAAAGAACAGTAAACGAATGGAACAGATTATCAGCTGATTGTGTATGTGCTAGTAGTGTTAATATATTTAAAAATAAAATCGACATATACCTAAGAAGGGCGGGGTATACTTAGATAGATAGGTTTGACTCTCGATAAGCCAAATGGCTTCCTAGTCCACCTGCCATCTAGAGTTGAATATCTAGGTGGCAATCTTGTTAAATCTTGTCTTGTTAAATAATACAGAAGTCAACACAATTGTCTAACTGGCCTGGCTCCGTGGGCGCCAGACGTGAAGTTACATGGTGCGTGCGTTCTCTCCCTCTCTCTCAGATTGCGCACTACTCTTTCTTTAAATACTGGCTACTTCGCTCTCTTGCTATGTGCCTGGCCAATCTATTGGTCAGCGTCAGGTCTGGTGCATCTCTGCACTAACTAATAATGAGCTGGTATCTCTTACCTACGACTATCCACATAATCATGCTCCTACTCATCCAAGAACTATGCCTGGTATATCCTTCGCGAACTCGGACAACTGGATATAACTGGTTTAAGGACACCAAGCTATGCTTCTAGCTTGACTACTACACGAAGTGCCATGGTGGAATGAAATTTGTTATTGTTCCGTATGAATTTCCTGGAATTAATTACTGGATTTCACCGTCCAGGTCCGTAACGTGGTTGATGATAATCTTGTTTACCTACGACTCCACCATCAGACACCTAACTACACACCTTGACATATCGAGCAGAACTGTTTTTATTCAAAAGCGAGAAAACATAGATGTCCATACAAACCGGTGACACACACCATACGATTCTGCAGTTACACCCTATTGCGCTATACATAAAGGCTAGGATTACACACGTGCGGATACGATATTCAAATAGGGTAAAACAATAAATAATTGTAGAATCCAGTGGGAATAGGGCATGCAAGTGATTCTCGTTTACTGTTCGTTTTGAGCGACACTTAACGAGACCACCCACAACTGGTTCCCACTTTGTTGTCCGAAAACGTATTCAAAGTCAAAATTACTGCGATAAGTAAAACACATTTTAACTGCATAATAGCGCCCACGTTCTATACGAGTTTCCTTTGGGTGGATATCAATAACAACGGAGTTTTTCTGCTGTAGCATTTACTCCCGTGTTCGAGTCGTTGACACCGGATCATGAATGAAATGACAAAATAGCATAAAAACCAATATGGCGGCAGACAAGACTCGCACACCAAAATAACATAAGTAGTTCCACGGGTGTGTCAGATTGTATTGTCCGAAAACTCGTCCTTAGAACCTTCAGAACATCGCGGAAAAATTAGTATGGTGAATACCTACATCACGAGTTCTTTCGGCGGTGTTACACGTGGTCATTATTGTCTGTCTCCAGGTGTCGTGGCTGAATCCGACTGTCCACGTCTTCGGCACGCAAGGCACGCAAGGCACGCTGGCACGCAAGGCACGCAAGGCACGCAAGGCATGCAAGGCACGCAAGGCACGCAAGGCACGCAAGGCACGCTGGCACGCAAGGCACGCAAGGCACGCAAGGCACGCTGGCACGCAAGGCACGCAAGGCACGCAAGGCATGCAAGGCACGCAAGGCACGCAAGGCACGCTGGCACGCAAGGCACGCAAGGCATGCAAGGCACGCAAGGCACGCTGGCACGCAAGGCACGCAAGGCACGCAAGGCACGCAAGGCACGCAAGGCACGCAAGGCACGCAAGGCACGCAAGGCACGCAAGGCACGCTGGCACGCAAGGCACGCAAGGCACGCAAGGCACGCAAGGCACGCAAGGCACGCAAGGCACGCAAGGCACGCAAGGCACGCTGGCACGCAAGGCACGCAAGGCACGCAAGGCACGCAAGGCACGCAAGGCACGCAAGGCACGCAAGGCACGCTGGCACGCAAGGCACGCAAGGCACGCAAGGCACGCAAGGCACGCAAGGCACGCTGGCACGCAAGGCACGCAAGGCACGCAAGGCACGCAAGGCACGCAAGGCACGCAAGGCACGCTGGCACGCAAGGCACGCAAGGCACGCAAGGCACGCAAGGCACGCTGGCACGCAAGGCACGCAAGGCACGCAAGGCACGCAAGGCACGCAAGGCACGCAAGGCACGCAAGGCACGCAAGGCACGCAAGGCACGCAAGGCACGCAAGGCACGCTGGCACGCAAGGCACGCAAGGCACGCAAGGCACGCAAGGCACGCAAGGCACGCAAGGCACGCAAGGCACGCAAGGCACGCTGGCACGCAAGGCACGCTGGCACGCAAGGCACGCAAGGCACGCAAGGCACGCAAGGCACGCAAGGCACGCAAGGCACGCAAGCACGCAAGGCACGCTGGCACGCAAGGCACGCAAGGCACGCAAGGCACGCAAGGCACGCAAGGCACGCTGGCACGCAAGGCACGCAAGGCACGCAAGGCACGCAAGGCACGCAAGGCACGCAAGGCACGCAAGGCACGCAAGGCACGCAAGGCACGCAAGGCACGCAAGGCACGCAAGGCACGCTGGCACGCAAGGCACGCAAGGCACGCAAGGCACGCAAGGCACGCTGGCACGCAAGGCACGCAAGGCACGCAAGGCACGCAAGGCACGCAAGGCACGCTGGCACGCAAGGCACGCAAGGCACGCAAGGCACGCAAGGCACGCAAGGCACGCAAGGCACGCTGGCACGCAAGGCACGCAAGGCACGCAAGGCACGCAAGGCACGCAAGGCACGCAAGGCACGCAAGGCACGCAAGGCACGCTGGCACGCAAGGCACGCAAGGCACGCAAGGCACGCAAGGCACGCAAGGCACGCTGGCACGCAAGGCACGCAAGGCACGCAAGGCACGCAAGGCACGCAAGGCACGCAAGGCACGCTGGCACGCAAGGCACGCAAGGCACGCAAGGCACGCAAGGCACGCAAGGCACGCAAGGCACGCAAGGCACGCAAGGCACGCAAGGCACGCAAGGCACGCAAGGCACGCAAGGCACGCAAGGCACGCAAGGCACGCAAGGCACGCTGGCACGCAAGGCACGCAAGGCACGCAAGGCACGCAAGGCACGCAAGGCACGCAAGGCACGCAGGCACGCAGGCACGCTGGCACGCAAGGCACGCAAGGCACGCAAGGCACGCAAGGCACGCAAGGCACGCAAGGCACGCAAGGCAGCGGCACGCAAGGCACGCTGGCACGCAAGGCACGCTGGCACGCAAGGCACGCAAGGCACGCAAGGCACGCTGGCACGCAAGGCACGCTGGCACGCAAGGCACGCAAGGCACGCAAGGCACGCAAGGCACGCAAGGCACGCAAGGCACGCAAGGCACGCTGGCACGCAAGGCACGCTGGCACGCAGGCACGCAAGGCACGCAAGGCACGCAAGGCACGCAAGGCACGCTGGCACGCAAGGCACGCAAGGCACGCAAGGCACGCAAGGCACGCAAGGCACGCAAGGCACGCAAGGCACGCAAGGCACGCAAGGCACGCAAGGCACGCAGGCACGCTGGCACGCAAGGCACGCTGGCACGCAGGCACGCAAGGCACGCAAGGCACGCAAGGCACGCAAGGCACGCAAGGCACGCTGGCACGCAAGGCACGCAAGGCACGCAAGGCACGCAAGGCACGCAAGGCACGCAAGGCACGCAAGGCACGCAAGGCACGCTGGCACGCAAGGCACGCAAGGCACGCAAGGCACGCAAGGCACGCAAGGCACGCAGGACAAGGCACGCAAGGCACGCTGGCACGCAAGGCACGCAAGGCACGCAAGGCACGCCAAGGCACGCTGGCACGCTAGGCACGCAAGGCACGCAAGGCACGCAAGGCACGCAAGGCACGCAAGGCACGCTGGCACGCAAGGCACGCAAGGCACGCAAGGCACGCTGGCACGCAAGGCACGCAAGGCACGCAAGGCACGCTGGCACGCAAGGCACGCTGGCACGCAGGCACGCAAGGCACGCTGGCACGCTGTCACGCAAGGCACGCAAGGCACGCAAGGCACGCAAGGCACGCTGGCACGCAAGGCACGCAAGGCACGCTGGCACGCAAGGCACGCAAGGCACGCAAGGCACGCAAGGCACGCAAGGCACGCAAGGCACGGAAGGCACGCTGGCACGCTGGCACGCTGGCACGCTGGCACGCTGGCACGCTGGCACGCTGGCACGCTGGCACGATGGCACGCTGGCACGCTGGCACGCTGGCACGCTGGCACGCTGGCACGCTGGCACGCTGTCACGCTGGCACGCTGGCACGCTGACACGATGACACGCTGGCACGCTGGCACGCTGGCACGCTGGCACGCTGGCACGCTGGCACGCACGCACGCACACACGCAGAAGGCAGGCAGGCAGGCAGGCAGGCATGCAGGCAGGCAGGCAGGCAGGCAGGCAGGCAGGCAGGCATGCAGATAGGCAGGCAGGCATGCAGATAGGCAGGCAGGCAGGCATGCAGGCGGGCGGGCGGGCAGGCACGCACGCACGCACGCACGCACGCACACACGCAGGCAGGCAGGCAGACAGGCAGGCAGGCAGGCAGCCAGGCAGGCAGGCAGGCAATCCGGCAGGCAGGCAGGAAGACAGGAAGGGAGGAAGGCAGGCAGGCAACAGGCAGGCAGCAGGCAGGCAGCAGGCAGGAGCAGGCAAGCAGCAGGCAGGCAGATTATTTCCACTTCAAAACTTGGCCTTTCTGGTTTGTTTATCCCTACGTAAGTCCGACATCTCAGCACAAACACAGATTACCATTTATATGACACAGGCATCGAACTGCCGTCGTCGTGATGAATACCATAGTCTTAAATACGGTCAGTACAATCACCGTCATCACAGCACACAACGTCGTCATTGCTATTACAACTACCACAACCGTCCCTGCCATCTCTACCACCGGGTGTCATGTATATAGCAAACATTTGTGTAGGATTATACGCCTCCGCTTCCGCCTCCGCCTCCGCCTCCGCCTCCGCCTCCGCCTCCGCCTCCGCCTCCGCCTCCGCCTCCGCCTCCGCCTCCGCCTCCGCCTCCGCCTCCGCCTCCGCCTCCGCCTCCGCCTCCGCCTCCGCCTCCGCCTCCGCCTCCGCCTCCGCCTCCGCCTCCGCCTCCGCCTCCGCCTCCGCCTCCGCCTCCGCCTCCGCCTCCGCCTCCGCCTCCGCCTCCGCCTCCGCCTCCGCCTCCGCCTCCGCCTCCGCCTCCGCCTCCGTCTCCGTCTCCGTTACCAGACCTTGTTCAGAGAGTACTCTATGAGGTACGCCAATTGTTACATCACCGGTACTCACCACGCCATTCCTTACGCTCTGCAAACAGGTTACTGAAGGACATTTCCAAAGTGAACTTAGATCATTAAGTCTGGAATAAACTATCTGAGAACACCCGTAACAAACGCAAGGGCCATCAGATTAAGAAGTAACTAAAACAAGTTCCTTTTCCACGCTATGATTGTTGTGTTGTTTTGTATATATTTTATACACTATACATATACACTATATATACTATTATAATATGTATAATATTATAATATATATATATATATATATATATATATATATATATATATATATATATAATATATAATATTATATATAAAATTTTATATATATATATATATATATATATATATATATATATATATATAATATATATATAATATTATATGTGTATGTGTGTGTGTGCGTGCGTGCGTGCGTGCGTGTGTGCTTGTGTGGGTATGTGTGTTTGTGCGTGTGTGTGTGTGCGTGCATTTTTGTGCGTGTGCGTATCCGCGTGTGTGTGTATGTGTTTATGTGCATTCACATTAGATATATTATACTATGCTGTAACACAACCATACGACGCGTGCCCGCGTGGTTTACACTGCACCACGACAAATCCATCAGCGGCAACCGTCGATGATCCATTATTTAGAACATGCCGAGTGATAAATTATTCGTTATCATCAACGCTGTTGTTCATTGTGTGACGTAACATGTTGTCAGCTTATGTAAACTTTTTGAACAAAGCACTCTGAGCATGCGGTTCTACTCGCGGATTTCCGCTTTGCCCTCGAGGCTTTGCGTTGAAACGAACAGCGTAAATATTTCATGTGGCACTTTACGTCTGCTAAATAATTAACCCGACCTCTGTGTGAGTCTTCTGCGCACCCGCCCGTCCGCTCGCCCACCCGCCCGTCCGCTCGCCCACCCAACCGCCCGCCCACCCACACACCCGCCTAGCCTCTCTGTTTCTCTCTCTCCTCTCTCTCTCACTCTCTCTATCTCTCCTCTCTCTCTCCTCTCTCTCTCCTCTCTCTCTCTCTCTCTCTCTCCTCTCTCTCTCTCTCTCTCTCTCTCTCTTTCTATAATGAGAGCTTATAGTCAAACAAACTTTAAAATTGTCAAACCTTTGGAACCTGTGTTCCGATTTGAATAATTGTGTATCGTTTCTAGATTTCTTTAGAGAGCTGAACCAATTAATGAAGTTTTTTATTCGATTCAGGGTCAAGGTCAAATGTCATGGGTCAGATGTCCGTCAAAGGAACGATAATTGTCCGCCAAATCACTACTTTTATTATTTGCTCATATTTATCTCTGGTATCCGCAAGTACGATATTTATTAGTTAGATCTTTGTCACGGGGTATTCGTGTATCCTTAGAAGACGATTAGGCCAATGACGAAGATGCCTGGATATAAGACGCTTATTCCACTCAGCCACTGTATACTACCTCAAGGGGAGGTCGAGCCCGCGCAGGTGTGTATTGGTATCAAGAATGAATACTTGGCTGTTTTATCGTAGCTAGTTGTACGTCACATTGGATTTCGTCGGTTTGTCGATATAATCTTAAATATGCTTATTCCACCTCCAACATGATGAGCAATGTTCATGTTCATGTGTCATTATCGTTGCACAATCGCGAAAACCTAACACTACTTCACGTTTACCTGCCATACCTTATCATTTGATTGCGTCTCGCCGCGAGATCGCGCCACCTATTCTATTCCTTAAGGCTTCGCTGGGTACCTCGACTATTTGGATATAATTATAACAATACAAACTATTTAGTAACCACAAAATCCGGGGTTATCCGGTTCAAGTGTGTTTGCCATATCAGTATAATATCTAAGACACATTCTGTCCTTTATATCTGAGATATATCCATTAGGGATTGATAAATAATAGTTAATGAGACGAAGTTCTAAATTATATCAATTAATTAAAAAAAGTAACATTTTGGTTAAATGAATTGGTACCAAAATGAGAAGAGGGATGTGAAGTTAACTTTGACACTATATGCTTATGTTCAACCTAACGCATTATCATCATCATGCTGTCGGTCGCGATGACTGGACACTGGAGACTGGTGTCTGGCGCCGATATGACAACTGGGTGTCAAAGTCCCTCTGACGCAACAGATCCGGTTGGGCCATCTTGGCCGGATTGCAGTAGGCAGGGTTGGCAATGTCGTACGGATGTGACGGCCCATCATTAGTTGTACAGGAATGCATCCTGTGGCGGTGATCACTGCGTCTCTGTAAACCATCAGGCCCAGCCAAGGATCATCCTGTTTGACAATCCTTTTGGCCGTGTGCACTGCTCGCTCAGGTTTTCCGTTGGCGTTTGGCAGGTACGGGGTCGACGCTACATGTGTGAATCCATACTGCTTTGCAAATGAGTTGAATTCTGAGGACGATAATTGGGGAGCGTTATGAGACACCAGCTCAGTTGGGATACCAAATCGGGCGAAGATGTCCTTCAACTTCGCAATGCACGCAGCAGTTGTCGCGTTACTGAGGTGCAGTATTTCTATCCACCTAGAGTAATAGTCCACTACTACCATGTAGTCCTTTCCTTGAGAGAAACAGGTCCACTGATACTCTCTGCCATGGTCCTGTGGTTAGAGGAGTCGGTTTGTGGACTTGACAATGTTCGCAGGCATCCACTATGTGCTTGATGTCACGTGTTATCCCTGGCCACCATTCGGACACCCTGGTCACCACACGGACACCCTGGCCACCACATGGACACCCTGGCCACCAAACGGACACCCTGGCCACCACACGGACACCCTGGCCACCACACGGACACCATGGCCACCACCAAACTGACCCCCTGGCCACCACACGGACACCCTGACCACCACACGGACACCCTGGCCACCACACGGACACCCTGGCCACCAAACGGACCCCCTGGCCACCACATGGACACCCTGGCCTCCACACGGACACCCTGGCCACCACATGGACACCCTGGCCACCACACGGACACCCTGGCCACCACACGGACACCCTGGCCACCACACGGACACCCTGGCCACCACCAAACTGACCCCCTGGCCACCACACGGACACCCTGACCACCACACGGACACCCTGGCCACCATACGGACACCCTGACCACCACACGGACACCCTGGCCACCACACGGACACCCTGGCCACCACACGGACACCCTGGCCACCACACGGACACACTGGCCACCACACGGACACCCTGGCCACCACATGGACACCCTGGCCACCAAACGGACACCCTGGCCACCACATGGACACCCTGGCTACCAAACGGACACCCTGGCCACCACACGGACACCCTGGCCACCACACGGACACCCTGGCCACCACACGGACACCCTGGCCACCACACGGACACCCTGGCCACCACCAAACTGACTCCCTGGCCACCACACGGACACCCTGACCACCACACGGACACCCTGGCCACCATACGGACACCATGACCACAAAACGGACACCCTGGCCACCGCATGGACACCCTGGCCACCAAACGGACACCCTGGCCAGCACACGGACACCCTGGCCCGTTCCACTTCGTTATTCCCTGATGGCCTGTGTGAATCTTCTCCAGTATATCTGACCTCATGCAGGTGGGAATGACGATTCGGTCAATGTATGTCAGAAGACCGCTGCTGACAGAAAGGAGACTTCGGACATAGAAGAACGCCTTCAAACGTTCTGGTACGTCCTTCTCGTAATGTTGTCTTCCAGTCAACGTGTGGACGATAGCTGACTGACGAGTAGCATCGTCCATCGTGGATGAACGCAACTCGGCCATGTTCTGAGGTGACATTGGTATGTTTGACTCGACCTTCTACACAGAGCATCTGCAACAAAAAGGTCCTTCCCTGGTACATATTCCGCTTTAGCCTTGTAGCGTATCAACCGCATTAGTAGTCACTGATATCTTAATGGTGTCCTGTCTAGGTATTTGGCATTGATTAACGGCACCAGTGGCCTTCTACCCCTTCGAACAACTGAGACTGAAAATTTCGGGTTCTGACGTAGAACCGAATGACAGCCGACGGAAACAGTAGCGGCCAAATGGTATGATGAATGTTGTCACTTCTTGACTGTCCTCGTGTTGTGGTATTTGATAGAAACCACTGGCGGCGTCGATAGATGTGAATACTGTCGCAGCTTTGACGTGACGTCGTCTATTGTCGGCAGAACAAAGGTTTCTCGCTTCACCTCTTCATTGAGCTTCTTTAAGTCAATGCAGGTGCGGACTTTTCCCAATTTCTTCATCACAGGCACCATTGGTGCACGCCATGATGTTGGCTTGATGATGGGCACAATAACTCCTGCTGCTTGCAGACGGTCCAGTGTGTCCTTCACCTTGGGTTGCAGTGGCACCGGCACGCGCCTGGCTTCGCTCAGAGCGTATTGCTCAGCTCCACCCCTCAACACCTTAATTACTTACTGGTTCAGTGTTCAGACATCCAGTGTCATCGAGTGTCTCCTCAAACTCGTCAACTTTGGGAATGAAGCCCATGCGGCTGGCTACACTGCGACTCAAAAGATTGTTTGCTTTTGCACTGACGACGCCAATGCGGAAGTGGAATAACTGTCCCTTAACTTCCGTGTCGTGTGTGCTATGAATTGTCCCTTGCTTTCGAGAGATCCTCCTACTCCCAGCGATGTTGTCGTGATTTGTTTCAATTTCTTTCTCGGCCTCGTGGCATTGTAGGTGATTGACGTATTTGCCCTTGAGTCGATCTTCTAATCGATCTGTGTTTATATCCGCAACGTGTGCATTTGTTGCCAGAATTGACTGTTTGTTTTCTCTGGATGTGGCACGACAGAGGTTTGTTGTGAACGTTGGGGTTGTTTCTGTTGTGTCCCCCATCCGGCAACATCCATTGTTGAGGAATTTTGCATTTTCACCAATTCGCAGTGTCTCGCAGTGTCCGCTGTCTTTTCAAGCGTTACATCATCTTGTTCAACCTAAACTTTTGTGATAGCTCTTTGTTAGCCATTCCTGCTATCAGTCTGTCTCTGATACGTTCAGATCAGACTCATCTTGTCCGAAATTGCACCCTCGTGCCATGTCGTGCAATGTTCTGACGTATTGTTCAACTGATTCGCCTGGGAACTGACACCTCTGATTGAACTTTATTCTTTCGTGGATTGTATTTTTGTTGGGTAAATGTAAATGTGGAACTTCTCCATTACGATGTCGTAATTTCTTTCTGGATATTGTTCACCCGCATCATCACCGAACGTAAATGACTTGTATATGGTATGGGCCTCGCGCCCCATACCATAGACGACAGAGCTAAGTTGCACTATTTGTTCTTATATGTCTAGCGTCGTTGCTATTCTAAACAGATCAAATTGATCTTCCATTCCGGCCATTTTGCCGGCCTTGAGAAGTTGAAGTTTTCAGGCGGGTTACACTTAGACATCGCGGTCTGGTGGCTGATATTCCGGCAAGACGTTATGACTTCGACGGTTTAGATATATTTAGCACTACACGCAGTCAATTTTTTACTTTATTTTGGCAGGATGTCCGGCTAATAAAACGTCACTCTCCCCCCCCGTGTCACCACTCGCCATATTTGTTTCTTTGTGTAGTACTTACTAGTGCAAAACAACAGATGCCAATTAATACAACCATTTATTTCAGACCAACTAAGCCAAACTTCCTCTCTTAGTCGCCAGGTGGTAGCACTACACGTGACACTAACAACATAACATTAATAGGTGAGTAATGACGTCAGGAGTTACATTAACAATGCAAGGAATGACACTTCGTATAGGGAGACTTTGTAGTACATGCAGTTATCAGCCAGATGACAGATCATACCGGGTCTGCATGCTACTTCCGGTTTTTAGAATAAGCTAAATGTACCCTTGCATACTATGAATTTATGATGTTTTTGTTTGTATAATTTGCGTATGCGGGGTGATGGGAAGTAAAGAGATTATGTATGTATGTATGTATGTATGTATGTATGTATGTATGTATGTATGTATGTATGTATGTATGTATGTATGTATGTATGTATGTATGTATGTATGTATGTATGTATGTATGTATGTATGTATGTATGTATGTATGTATGTATGTATGTATGTATGTATGTATGTATGTATGTATGTATGTATGTATGTATGTATGTATGTATGTATGCATGCATGCATGCATGCATGCATGCATGCATGTATGTATGGGAAATGGGCGTACTTAGTTCAAGTATCTTCTATTTAGGATTTTTGGAACATGAACAATGACCCTAATGCACTGGCAACGGATGTGAACTCTAAGCTCATGATGACTGATCAGTCAGTGTTATCCTTTCCGATATAGGGTATACCTGTAAAAAAGAGGGGGTTTATATGAGTTGCCTAAAAGTGAATAACATATATTGAACAAGAATACGCGTATATACCGGAAGCATAGGAGTGCATGCATTACACTCCCATGTCAATATACATTAAACAAATATCATTTATGCAAGATCGACTATAGAAGTTGATGTTCTCCATTCTGTTCTGTTAAAAAATAAAAATTGATTTTTCCTTTTTATATATATTTTTGTAGATGGTGTACATTTAAATGCGAGAGGGACCTTGATGTACTGGAAAAACAAGAGATATGCAGTGAGAAAATATGGTCTGAAATGAAAAAATTAAATTTAAGCAGGGCATTGCGAAACTGTGGTGCAGCCCGCAGTGCCGCTACTGCTGGCCACCTCACACCTCGACAATCCTTGTGACGTTGTTTATTAATAATTAATACACAGAACTATCCTCTGGTTGGCAAACCTGTAAAATAAAAATAATAGTTCATTAATGTATGCCTAAACTTATGTCATAGCACCGTAGCACAAGGGACAGACACCTACGAAACCGTCGGGACCAGCACCGCTGCGGTCCGACGAACCCCACACGTAATCTAAACTCCATAACAACTAAACAATTGTACACCTGCAAAGAATCAGAATACATTAAATAATGTCTAGAATAATAACTATCATAATGCAGTTGTACAAGGGACAGACACGCGCGAAGCCGCACGGACCAGCGCTGCTGCAGCCCGACGAACCACGCACGCAATCCAATCCCCATAACAACTACATCACTGTGCCCCGGCCAGGAACCGTCACAAGACGCCGCCAACCACGCCCACTCCCCACCCAGGATCACGCAGTGTCTCAGTCACACCCTATATTGTGCCGTAGAAGTCCATTGTTCATTGTAATTTGGTGGGCACCAGCATATCTTTAAGGTTCTTATTCTTGGAAAAGGCTGTTATAAACCGAGGCCTGTTTAAATGTCTGGATAACCGGATTGAAGCAGTTTATAGGTAGCTTTAGCCAGTTTAGCAATTGTCTTTCCTTGGTGGGAGAAACGAATCACAAAAGGTATAACATCAGTTGCAAGCCTTTTAATGTCGTCTCCAAGAGAGTCATATTATCAGTGACATCACCGGCAACAACGAGTACATCATTGCTACACTTCTTATCAGGCCACCCGTCCAATAACTTCCGGTTTTCTTTATAGTCAACGTGAAGGTCGCACAAGGCAAAGACACGCGAACCTAGAGTTGTGTCACCCATCGTCCAGTTTAGTCCACTGGCGTGATAATAGTATCGTAATCTGCAACAATATGTTTAGATGATACTTTAACAGATAGAACACATTAGGTTAGAAACGTAATACACTCGGACACCGAACAAACTAATTTCAATCCGAGTATAAATAAGCGACAGTGAGCTCATGCACTGTCCTTCACATAACACTTTCGTCTTTGCATATACAATAGTATCGTAATCTGTAACAATATGTTTAGATGATACTAGAAAAGATAGAAAACACTAGGCTACATACTGCAGAAAACACCTTCATCTTTGCGAAGGTTAATACCGTTAATCCAGTTGTTAATTCCAGTAAATTCATACGGAACAATCACAAATTTCATTCCAACATGGCACTTGATCATTCATTTGTTTACATGAGATCTAATATTAAATAAAGTATTTTTGATAAATTAGTTCAATCTGACTTATGCACCGTTGTTCTTAAGTAGGATAAATGCATCAAAATGCCAGTGCAAATCGTTTTTAATATACGAAACTGTTCTTTATTACATAATTGAGTGGGTGACTCATGTTAGAGTAGACCTACTGTAATATAAGTGAATGTGCACATGTAATACTTGAACATAAGCCCGTGTTATCAAATTATCGAATAGTTTCCTGTAGTCAATTAGGTCGATCAATCCTTATCCATGTTACATTCGCATCGCGCGATGAACTTGAGAATATTATAATAAAAACGACGAATCACAAAATAAATTAAATACTTTAATCTGTCATTCTAACACAATGCAGTGAGCTAGAATATGTATATCAACGTGTAGCGGCGTGTAAATTGATAAGTATACCTTTTTTATAAGATAATCTTGTGTTATAAAAATATTCAAAATTAAACTTACATTAACTCAACAATAATTAAAAACTAAAATGTGTAGTTGTTTATCAAATCGCAATTACAGCAGGATTACCCAGTATCCGTAAGGTGGCGGCATTGTTTAGCCCACACGGATAGTAATCAAACGCCGGTAAAACACCAGACTGTCTTCTCGGCGTAGTTCCGCAGCCGGCCGACAGTCGGTTAAGCGAGACTACTCCGTCCAAAGATGCATAACCATAGTTCATCTTTGTTGCACAAGTAACTGCAGTCGTTGTTCTTTGAACTCGATTGATCCGATGGTTCTCTGACCCCTCCCCGAAATATTATATTACTACCAGACCTGGTGTTTTTTCGGACTTCGCGGTGCTAACTATAACGATTGGATAAGGTTTCACGGGGAACTATCATACTGCTTAATACCTACATACATCTCAACGGGTCGAATTTTAGCAAAACTAAGTTGCGTGAAGATCTAGACCTGTATAATATTTGTCACGGTGCATTTTGGGAGTTGTCATTTCGCTCGTGCCTACTATCTGTAGGTCTATGCAAGCTTCGGTCGACTTAACAACGCTTCTAAAGAAAGAATAAGTATAACACTTGTTTCATTTTTTTCACTTTTATTACTTAACAAAATGACACATCGAATGACGAAAAAGACACCGTCAACAATCAACCAGTCGTTTAGATTATATATGAAACATATCTGGTTTAAATAACTGACAGTTGAAGACGGCGGGTAAGCCATGGAAGGAATCTGCAAGCCGGAGAACCTCCAACCCCTATCGGGGAGGAGGAAGTCTGATTTCCCAGTGCTTCAACAGCGAAAAGAGTTTACTCTCCTCCCGACCATGGTTACCGAAAATAAAGTACACCGATCTACACCCTATGACACCCTAACATTTAACGTCCGGTAATTGTGAATAAAGTCACTGTAACGTAAGTTCGGCAGCCGCTTCATTAACTTGATTTGAATCCGACGTCTCCTCCCTTGCGATCGACGTTCAATATGAAAGCCTCTTCTAATTCCAATCCGATGGCCGCATCGCGCGCGTCGTATAATTTGCAGGGTCTATAGTCCACATCTCGATGTCATCGTGGCCGTTTTCTACAACAACACCGAAGCGATTTAATGGTAAGTGTATCAATAATGAGCAGCTATAGACGGCGAGGAAGAAAACGACAAAAGAATTAAGAAAACGGACCTGCCGAGGATCCACTTCGACCACTCTTCTCGTTGTCACGTTGTTGGGCGGAAACCGCAATCACGTGACGACTAATTGTGAGAATCCGCAGTTGCGCAATGCGCAATTTCCTGACAAAGCAGTGACCTTTTGCGACTGCGCCAATTCTTATATTTCCTGTGCGTTGATGCTCGCGGGTTCAGAACGTGTCCAGAAATGCCCACTGCATAAAAAACACGCACTGACAAAGGGGCCGTAGAAAATTCGTGAAATTAGAACAGCCAGCCACCTGTGACGGATATAGCCACACTCTCGAACTGTTTCTCGTCCGACACTTGTAAAATATGGCTGCTTAGAAGTGTCCGTGGTTGTCCTTGAAACAACTGGCTGCGGGAAACAATAGGCGCTAGCGTGTTCATCGGCTTCCCTACCACCGACATACTGAACTGGTCCGATGTGGCGTCTTCGTCGTCAACAATCTGCATCTCAAACCGAAAAAGAAAGTCTCAATCGCCACACGGAAGATCGTACACCATCCGTATTGAAGTATTGCATGTATGTGGTGGTGAACCGTCTCATACGCTGGTTTGGTCCAATTATGGTGACAACTGCCAAAACAAATTATCTAGAAGATTATAAAGTATCGTATATTTTATTTTTATAACTTGTTCGGTAATAAATTGTTTCAATGATATCTAATAAAGTGAGCGTCTCCTCATTGATGATTTGAATTTCCGTTTGGAATAGCTGAACGCAATAACTATGCATACATTTTCTAAACTGATCTATTGAAAGGTGATTTTGGGTAAAACAGAATAGTTGTAATAACATGTGTTCACATACGGGCGGCTCTGTCTTGTGAAGAGAGCTGAGCCGAATCTTCAACACGGCCGACATCGAAATGGGACGTGTTGACATTTTTCGCGACGACGTTCCCAATTTCTCGGTCGTCGAATATTGACATCGGAAGACAAGGTGGGTGCGCTTCATACGAGGGGGTGGTAGTGTTTTGAGACCTGTTCACGGCGACGTTCACAACTGAAGAATGTCCATGGCGGAACGTCTAGACGTGGTGGGGGCACCTCACTTTCCAAGCGTATAGGGGATACGTTATTCCAATGAAAACAATGCGAGGTATAACTGCGACGATCTATCCCTCAACACACCCTAGATATGTATATGCTGTATGAACCCAAATATATCAATCCTTAGCCTCGATTACCCAGGTTCCGTGAGGTGGCAGCAGTTTTCAGCCCCTCAACTCTGCCTGGGAAATTAATGGGCTGTAGTTGTAACTGCCAGTGCGGCCTTTCACCAGATTAGGATACAGATGCTGATTGGTTCTGACCGAATTAGAAATAACAAATATATTTAATAAGTATACCTTTGTTATAAGATAATGTTGTGTAATAAAAAATATTCAAAATTAAATCTACATTAACTTAACAATAATTAAAAACATAAAATGTGTAGTTGTTTATAAAATTGGAATTACGGCAGGATTAGCCAGTATCCGAGGTGGTGGCATTATTCAGCCCACACGGATAGTAAACAAACGCCGGTAAAAAACCAGACTGTCTTCTCGGCCTAGTTCCGCAGCCGGCCAACAGTCGGTTAAGCGAGACTGCTCCGTCCAAAGATGCATAACCATAGTTCATCTTTGTTGCACTAGTCACAAGTAACTGCAGTCGTTGTTCTTTGAACTCGATTAATCCGATGGTTCTCTCACCCTCCCTGAAATATTATATTACTACCAGACCTGGTGCTTTCTCGGACTTCGCGGTGCTAACTATAACGATTGGATAAGGATTCACGGTGAACTATCATACTGCTTAATACCTACATACATCTCAACGGGTCGAATTTGAGCAAAACTCAATATAGGTTTCGTGAAGATCTAGACCTGTATAATATATGTCACGGTGCATTTTGGGAGTCATCATTTCGCTCGTGTCTGCTATGTGTAGGACTATGCAAGCTTCGTTCGACTGAACAACGCTTCTAAAGAAACAATAGATATACCACTTGTTTCATTTTTTTCAGTTTTATTACTTAACAAAATGATACATCGAATGACGAAAAAGACACCGTCAACAATCAACCAGTCATTTAGATTAGATATGAAACATATCTGGTTAAAATAACTGACAGTTGAAGACGGCGGGTAAGCCATGGAAGGAATCTGCAAGCCGGCGAACCTCCAACCCCTTTCGGGGAGGAGGAAGTCTGATTTCCCAGTGCTTCAACAGCGAAAGGAGTTTACTTTCCTCCCGACCATGGTTACCGAAAATAAATTACACCGATCTACACCCTATAACACCCTAACATTTAACGTCCGATCATTGTGAATAAAGTCACTGTAACGTAAGTTCGGCAGCCGCTTCATTAACTTGATTTGAATCCGGCGTCTCTTCCCTTGCGATCGACGTTCAATATGAAATCCTCTTCTAATTCCAATCCGATGGCCGCATTGGGGGCGTCGTATAATTTGCAGGACCTATAGTCCACATCTCGATGTCATTGTGGCCGTTTTCTACAACAATATCGAAGCGATTTAATAGTACAGGTATCATTAATGAGCAGCTATTGACAGCGAGGAAGAAAAATGAAATGACCCTTTTCCCTACAATAGAAACATGACCCATCTCGGGGGTTGGGCCTGGTCGAGCTTGCTGGTCTAGCCGGTGCATCTAACTGAGGTTGGCCACCCAGACTGGGCAACTGGTCTATCACTACCTGCATTTGCCCAGCTGTCTGGCACTGCTGTGATGCCAGCTGCATCACTTGCGTTTGCAGCTGCTGCTGCATCTGCGCTATCTCTAACAATCTAGAGTTGACTGGAGACGAATCTTGCCCTTCCCTGGCACAATGTTGTTCGTCATCCAGCAAACAGAGGGCCTCATTCCGCATGTGATAAAAGGGCTTGCCTGCAGAATGTAGAGCAATCCGCCTCAGCTCTTTCGTACGGACTGCTCCTGAACACCCTCGATAAACTGATACTTCAGAGCAGTGTCTCGCAGAAGGGCCAGTGCCCGATGCTCTGCTTCACTGGCTGCTGCTTTCTCCATTCGGTTGCGCAGTCCCATCAGCACTCTGCTGTATTCAGCCAGTCTCCCCATTTAACTGCACTCGAGCATGGAACTCTATGCTCAAAGAATGCACTGTTTCGTGTGGTGCGAAACGCAATTTCAGCAATGCAACCAATGCATCATAATCACACTGCACCATGTCGGGGTGGCACAGAAGTTCCTCTCTCGCACAAGTGCTAATTACAAGAATGACTACACGACTGTGGGACAGGGTTTTTTTCTTTCTGGCGGGGCAATCCCACTTCCGGACACCAGTTGTCAAGGATGAGAACTCGAGCGGTCACGGTTCACAATGTCTTTATTTCACATGAAGAAAGCAAAACAAAACACCACAGTCAGATGTCAGGACTATAGTCTCATGCTTCCAAAGCATTCATGAAGCAATCACGCAAAGGAACTTCCCACTGAAAACACAGCCTCGTAGCTCGGCTCATTGCTTGCTCTCCCATTCTCCCGCTATCATCCCGCCGATCAAACTGCAGTGACACCTATTGCCACTGCTAATTAACACTAAACATTAATCACCAGGTGGAGTCACCGATTACTGAACCAAATAAATACACAAAATACATACAATATGATAGCTTCATGGCGGTCCATGACATACACCTGTATGGCTGTATATAATAGATATGTGTGTGTAATTCACAACCCAGCGTTTGAAGAATTTATAATTACGTCGCTGGATTAGAAGATAGTTTATCAATCAGAGAAGTGAGCTAATAACGCGGCGATTCATTTCCTGCACGCAGGGACCCGCCGCTTCTGTTACTAGGGTGGTCGATCATGCGGAACGGAATCGGCGTGATTTGTTCCTAATCACAGTTGACATTAGCAACGTCGCCGTGCGCGAACTACTTTCGTTGACAGTGTAATCGAGGCGCATCAATGCCGTGGTCACAGCATTAAATAGAACATATCATGTTGTTAACAAATTCGCTTTATTGATTCTGAAAAATTTAACCGAATGGTGCGACAAATCAACAATTATAGGATCTACTTTTCGTTGCGCAATATGTCGCTGTGTACGTCGACGACGGTTTGGTGACAGTGCGGTAATATGGCGAGCGCGGCTCTGCTGTTGGCTTCTCTCTAACCGTCTAACGTAATGGCTGCAGTTTCAGGCGGCATGGCCTCGTTAGGCTTGCCTCAGACTTATATGCCGAGTCTGCCGGTGAGAATTCCCGATGACAATGTCGCGTACAGCAGGTAAGAACGGAGACAAAGCCTGCACACTTCGCGGGCGTACCCCAACGTCCTCGTCTCGAGTCGCACGGCTCAGTCTAGTTGAGTAGAAACGTCTGTCGTATAGACTCTTTATTTAGAAGCTACACTAGGGGTAGGAACTTTACTGGTCGTGCGACTTGATAATGCAAATAGACGTAGCGTGTCCGTGGCTCCACGCGTTAATGTCTGTACTTTAGTCTTTACATAGACATAGTGCACGTACTGATATAATACGTCTACGTGATTAACCAGCAGGGTCCATCAAGTCTGGATTTTGATGCTGATGAGTGTGTATATACAATTGTGCTGTGCCAGGTGTGAAGGTGCTAGACAAAGTATACACAAGGTGCGAGTAAAGTATCAACGAGGTGCGAGTAAAAACACAGACCACAGCTTAGGAGTGTGAAACCGCCATCTGTGGACACCTATCTTTGCCTGTCAATAACCTCCTCCAGCCCGTACAACACCTATCAAGGCATTTAAACAATAAAGCATCCAACACTATCCACATCAGTAAGAACTGCTATAAATTTTCACATTTCCATCAAACAATAAGAGATTGAAATTCCCTACCAGATGTTAACATTCCTGAACAACAACATAAAACAAGACATCAGACCAATTGTTCATACCACACTAACAAATAGTGCATTCAAACCACATTAATGATCATCCAGTACTTCCACCCATTTTGTAAAAAAATGTGTAAACTTAATTATGATATCTACTGGCAGTAACACAATTTTCTTGGAGTAGCTTATGTAGGAGTACTGTTAGCTAAACCCAGCTCTTAGGGGGCAGCATTCATTGCGGGTGACATGTTCTTCTTCACTGCAGAAAGACAATGCAACTGTCACCTCAGAACTGGACACTGTTTTAAAAGATGTTACAAATTATTTCTCATACTCATGCCTGTAAGGCTTGTTGCATAATTTCACATAACGCCTGTACTTGTGAGACACACAAAGGACAGAACTAGGGATTTAGGATCCCTGAAGAAGCTGAAGATAAGCCACAGACATTCTGATTCAGTTGTAGATCAAGGAATACTAGATACGCCACCAATTCATCACTACTGTACCTCCTGCATCCTCCATTAGTATATAGCCTAAGGAAATAAATGTTTTCTAAGAAAGCCTCACAATGATTCTAAGACCAGGAACTATCATTGCATATGATGATTCGTGTCACACAAGCTGCAGATTGAAGTTAATTAGCATTCACCATTTTACACGTTTTAGTACAGGAATGTTGATATTTTGGTGAATTGTACACGACTTTGTACATATGAACATGTTGTTGTAGAGCCCAAATCGAGGCCCCTGTAACCGCCCTCATCGGAGTTGTGCCTGATGGGAGACATCCAGAAAAGGTATGTTGGCAAAACTTGGCATCGGTTTGAATTATCAGTTTAATGTTTGTCGTCCCATAGTCCTGATTCATCCTCATTTTAAGGTTTTGTTTTTTGTTTGTGCGTTTTTAGTTTTGAATTGATTCCTTTTGAAGAGCTTTTCCGCAGTGGCATGTTTGTTTGATTGTTTTTAGGATTAGCTTCTTAGCACAGGTCTGTTATATTCGTTTGGTTATAATTCTTTTGTTCTGTTGATCTGAGCCAGCGTGGGAAAATACAGCACAGTTATTGCTAGTTACTACAATGTATTGTCCTCATGTTACATTTGTCTGTGTGGAAACATGTGTTGTAGCTCATTCTATTGTGCCCAGTGTTGGCTGATCTTGACATCATTCTCATAACACATTGAACAATGTTGATTGAATGTGCATCCAAGCATGACATTGGCTAAGTCCTGTACTGAGAATAGCCAAATGTCTGATGTTCATCAAGCTCTCTGTAGTACTGGGGATAATGTACACATGAATTAGCACATCATATAATCATTGAGCAGGCATGAACAAGGAGTCACCCAGGACTCCATGAGTAAACCCAATGCCAAAACCAACAATGTTTCACATTTATGGCTTTCTCACAGTATATAGAAATACTAACCAGGTGCTAATAGGCAGGTATTTATTTCACCAGGCCTATGGTTTGGTCTCAATCTTGTGTGATTTAGTGGGGTCAATTAAGAGGTCAGCTCTGAGTGAGTGAGTCCAGGCTGAATGACCACATAGGCTGGACATTAGGTCTGGTGTTTATTGATTGTATAATCCCTCTATTCAGACAGCTGGACTGATGGTAGCCAGGCCCATAGTGATTACTGCTCTATGAGTGATTACCATTCAGCATTTAGCAACATTGCTTGTAACATGTCAGGCGCTCTGCTCTGACTGTTTGAACTTAGTGCTCACACACTTATTGACTTGCTGGACACCCTAAGACTGCGGATCTCTGCTAAGCCTCACACTAGCTCAATCAAATCCGTATGCAGAAAGCATCGGAGAAGCATGATAATATCATGTTTTTCTCTATACTAAACTATCTGTTGTGTCTTAAATTCATGTAATAATACTATACTTTATTTTTACAATTATTTCCAGTGTAGTATTCTGTTTAAGGTTGTCCCTACTACTTATGTCAGGCCTATATACTAAAATATAGATAACAATTTTATAAGTAAACATACAATACTAGAACTCCATGTGTTAAGGAAGCTTGGCTCAAAACGATAAAAAAACAGTACAACTGTGTAGGGTGGTTTATATTTAAGTTGCTATCATTAAACTTCCATTGTCATCTCAATAACCATGTCTGTATCAAATCCTACTCATTGTTGTAGTGCATGAACATTTGTTTGCTTACTTTGATCTGTTAGCTTGAGTTGATGGAAAACATCAACCATGTTATTCCAGTGAGGTTGGTTTTATGTGATTTTCTCATAATCTCTCTCAGTGGCTGCCACTGTCTGCTGCTCTCAGTGTTTCACTGTCTCATGTTTTCCTACTGTCTTCTCATGTTGCATCTCTCCCATGAGATTGTTTCCATTTCCATGTTTCCTGCTGATTTCATCAGTGTATGTTCTACCTACCTCCAAATTTTCTTTATTATTTTCATTCTCATGCCGTCACTTGGTTGATGTTGATGAAAGTCTGTTTTCTGCATGGTTTGCCATGTCTCTGAGCCGTGGAATGACATTAGTTTAAGCCAAATGCATAACTGATTTAATAAAAAGATCACGTATATGTCGTTTAATTAATTTATAATGATGATCAGATTCAGTAAATAATGAGGGTGGATTGTATTCATTGTAATAATAAGTACTATATTAATTATCATAGTACATGTGTATATATAAAAATGGATCACTCTGCCATTTCTCAAAAAGTTCAACAAGACCTAGTCAAAAATAATTTAGAAGCTTATCCAGTGATTTCATAAAACTAATTAGTACATTTTCAAAAAAAGTTTACGGTCTTTATGTGAACTAGATAACTTAGAGGGGTAGTCATAATTCTTACAGAATCACTCTAAATTAGATGAACAGAAAAGCATTTGAACAGTTTAAAATCAAATTGTTGTTCTCCTATTCAGTTGCGTGAGTTGTCTCGGTACCGCGTGAGGAAGTTGGTTGGTCAGACCAACAGATGGCGCCTGCCACAGTCGCTGGGCAGCGATCTCCTCGGATCGTCTCAGGCGATCCGAGCGATCCGTCTGTCTTACAACAGAAACATGAGAAACATCATCACAGGTACATGTTCTCTTCAGTGTGGGGAAGCACTTTTATTTATAAACTACTAGCTGTGTAATGCATCATTGCTTGGGGGAAACAACAGTCACCATGTTGTAACTTTTGAAATTGCAATCCTGTAGTCCCATCCCCACTGAAAAAGGTAGTTTCCCATGCTGGAACATTTGAAAGTTGCATTTAATTGTTTCAGTGTGTCCTAGAATTATATCATGTCGTTACGCAACAAATTGTTAATGTGTGGCAAAATCCATGAACATATAGACTTATTAAATATTGAATCCTCCAAGTTCTTCACTACCTGGACAACTTCTGATAAGTTTTGAAACAACGAATCATTCCAAATGGTCCCACAAGCAAAATTTCAGCTCTATACCTGCAAAACTGACAGAGATGTGAGTGCACTGACAGGCAGTCAGAGGAACACTATTTTCTAATGAACATTATAGCTAAACTTGTTACCTAGCTAAAGCTCTGAAAGGCCCTCAAAATCAGAATTCCATGTGTTTTAAAATGTGTGTATACAATAGCAGCAGCTGTCCAGTTTCTGTATCATTACTGTAGTCTAAAATAGTTGTTTGGCTTGCTGACTCCCAACCCACAGGAAGTAGCTGTCTGGTAGATCAACCCACTCATGGGTACAGTTTCACCTGATTAGCATAACAATTGCCTTTGGAGAGTTTCCGGAAATTGAACACTGGCTAATTTCACACATGAGTTGTGCTAATTGGAATAAAACACCTCTCTACAGGGCCTGGCTGGTGATGTCCTGTTTTATTAAGCATTACCCGTAGTTAAATTCAAATGATGTTGCGCAGAATAATAATTATATGTATGTGTGATAGCACACAATAACACATGCACAAATAATTCATAGAACAGTTTCAATCTATAGAGTATGGTGGCTAAATTACCCTTCATTGCTAATATAAATTAGAATGTGTATCCTGTTTAAAATACTAGCTATGCAGAACATTTATCAGTAAAAATATTGATTGTAATCATAAATGTTTAATAAAAAATGCTAAATAATAAAGGACTTCTATTCTAACAGTTTGTTTGCGTAAAATCTGTGAAGTAAGTGTTAAGAGTCTTAGAATATGGATTCTTATGCAAACGTTTGTTCAGATTTTTTTTCATATTATGCATTGTATAGTTGAGTCCTTCCAGTTTACTGCATTATGTATTCATGATTTAGCCGAGAACCCAAGAACGACAGTGAACTTGGACATGGATGAACCATACTCATTCCGCAAGAACAGTGACCGACCACACACGACCACAGGTCAAGAGGTCATCACACAGAAACTGGTGACATCATCACGATCACAGCTGCCTGCAACTGCCCGTTTGAGACGGTCCCTTACTTCAACCAACAGGTAAACCTTTCATTTTGTAGGTCCCTTTCTTCAACCAACAGGTAAACCTTTCATCTGTAGGTCCCTTACTTCAACCAACAGGTAAACCTTTCATCTGTAGGTCCCTTTCTTCAACCAACAGGTAAACCTTTCATCTGTAGGTCCCTTACTTCAACCAACAGGTAAACCTTTCATCTGTAGGTCCCATTCTTCAACCAAAAGGTAAACCTTTCATTTTGTAGGTCCCTTACTTTTAACCAACAAATAAACCTTTCATCTGTACGGGCCCTTACTTCAACCAACAGGTAAAACTTTAATCTGTAGGTCCCTTATTTCAACCAACAAATTTAAAACCCTTTTATCTGTAGGTCCCTTACTTCAACCAACAGGTAAACCTTTCATCTGTAGGTCCCTGACATCAACCAACAGGTAAACCTTTCATCCGTAGGTCCCTTTTTCAACCAACAGGTAAACCTTTCATCTGTAGGTCCCTTATTTCAACCAACAAAGAAACCTTTCATCTGTAGGTCCCTTACTTTAACCAACAGGTAAACCTTTCATCTGTAGGTCCCTGACATTTAACCAACAGGTAAACCTTTCATCTGTAGGTCCCTTTCATTTAACCAACAGGTAAACCTTTCATCTGTAGGTCCCTTACTTCAACCAAAAGGTAAACATTTCATCTGTAGGTCTCTTACGTTTAACCAACAGGTAAACCTTTCATCTGTAGGTCCCTTACTTCAACCAACAGGTAAACATTTCATCTGTAGGTCCCTTACTTCAACCAACAGGTAAACCTTTCATCTGTAGGTCCCTTTCTTCAACCAACAGGTAAACATTTCATCTGTAGGTCCCTTACTTCAACCAACAGGTAAACCTTTCATCTGTAGGTCCCTTACTTCAACCAACAGGTAAACCTTTCATTTTGTAGGTCCCTGACTTTTAACCAACAGGTATACTTTCATCTGTAGGTCCCTTTCTTCAACCAACAGGTAAACTTTCATCTGTAGGTCCCTTACTTCAACCAACAGGTAAACCTTTCATCTGTAGGTCCCTTATTTCAACCAACAAATAAACCTTTCATCTGTAGGTCCATTTCTTCAACCAACAGGGAAACCTTTCATCTGTAGATCCCTTATTTCAACCAACAAATAAACCTTTCATCTGTAGGTCCCTTATTTCAACCAACATTTAAACCTTTCATCTGTAGATCCCTGACTTCAACCAACAGGTAAACCTTTCATCTGTAGGTCCCTTTCTTCAACCAACAGGTAAACCTTTCATCTGTAGGTCCCTTATTTCAACCAACAAATAAACCTTTCGTCTGTAGGTCCCTTACTTTAACCAACATGTAAACCTTTCATCTGTAGGTCCCTGACATCAACCAACAGGTAAACCTTTCATCCGTAGGTCCCTTTCTTCAACCAACAGGTAAACCTTTCATCTGTAGGTCCCTTACTTCAACCAACAGGTAAACCTTTCATCTGTAGGTCCCTTATTTCAACCAACAGGTAAACCTTTCATCTGTAGGTCCCTTTCTTCAACCAACAGGTAAACCTTTCATCTGTAGGTCCCTTTTTCAACCAACAGGTAAACCTTTCATCTGTAGGTCCCTTTCTTCAACCAACAGGTAAACCTTTCATCTGTAGGTCCCTTTCTTCAACCAACAGGTAAACCTTTCATCTGTAGGTCCCTTACTTCAACCAACAGGTAAACCCCTTTCATCTGTAGGACCCTTACATCAACCAACAGGTAAACCTTTCATCTGTAGGTCCCTTTCTTCAACCAACAGGTAAACCTTTCATCTGTAGGTCCCTTATTTCAACCAACATGTAAATCTTTCATCTGTAGGTCCCTTTTTTCAACCAACATGTAAATCTTTCATCTGTAGGTCCCTTTTTTCAACCAACATGTAAATCTTTCATCTGTAGATCCCTTTTTTCAACCAACATGTAAATCTTTCATCTGTAGGTCCCTTTTTTCAACCAACATGTAAATCTTTCATCTGTAGATCCCTTTTTTCAACCAACATGTAAATCTTTCATCTGTAGGTCCCTTTCTTCAACCAACATGTAAATCTTTCATCTGTAGGTCCCTTTCTTCAACCAACAGGTAAACCTTTCATCTGTAGGTCCCTTACTTCAACCAACATGTAAATCTTTCATCTGTAGGTCCCTTACTTCAACCAACAGGTAAACCTTTCATCTGTAGGTCCCTTATTTCAACCAACATATAAATCTTTCATCTGTAGGTCCCTTACTCCAACAGGTGACTGTTATTATTTAGTTCTGGTGGTCATCGATATAAGCCCAACATGGTGTCCAGATGACATGGAAGCCAACATGGTTGCAAAAAGTGAACACATCTGCCTGGCAGTGCTTTGAATTCAAGCCCAAGACCAATCATGGTGTATTTGGTTTTCTTGTGGACTGGGTATCGATCACGTTAATGTTGGTCCCATCTCGATATGGGATGCAAGAGAACTACTCATGATAACACACAGCCTGGCTGTGACAACCCTTAGTGTCAGCACAGAAACATTGGTTTGGTGATAATGTTCTGAAAAAACCACCTGGTTGTATGAAGGAAACCTGATACTATCAACCAAAATGTTCCTACCACAATATGTACTCAGTTGGTTAATAGAACATTGCAGAGCCCTTGAAGCAGCTAGGATGTATTTTGATTGTGATTATATCAAGTTTAATTCTAGGCAAGTGTTATAAGTACATTTTAACATACTTCTTCTTGCCCTTTTCTATTTTAGAACTGATTTCCAACTATATTTCGTATTACGTTCGGTGAATGTATTACGTTGTTGTTGAATAAATATTTCTCTTTAAAAGAATAACTTCATATGTACAAGTTGCCTTTTTATGCCAGTCAATATGTCATCTGAGTGTTTATTTAACAAAAGATTAAAGCAATGCTTGTATTTTTTCATTAATCATGTGATGCTTAACTTAATTCACATATTTTATTTATTTGTTTTAAACTGAATTTTAACTCATTAAATATTACATTGATTAACTATTTTCCTGTATACTGCACGTTTAAGTATGTAATCTTCAGGAATTTATTTTATTAACCATTGTGAAGTACTTTGATAGCTAATCTTTTAACTGTAAAACACTAACTATGATACCAGTCTTATTACCATTACCAGTGACACCTGACCTTTGACCTATTCTTTCCCTCTCCGAATCATGTTATGTTTCCTTCCAGCTCCTCCTCCCTCCCTCCCATCAAACCCTTTGTCCCTGCGACTGCCCGACCCCCGAAGCCACTTGATGTCTTCCACTACCACGCCCGACGGCAGCCCAAGAATGGCCCAGGTGAGTCTACATCCTGGCACCAGATGAACCTTTGGGCATCTGGTCCCAACTAACATGCACCTGTATATAAAAAACACAAATCATCTGTAATTGAATGCGATTTAACTGTGACAAATGTAAATTGGATTTAATTGTAACAAATTGTTAAGTTCATGAGAACAGTGTCAAAGTTTAAAGTCATCAGCCATTGCACATGCTGGGGGGTTACACACAGTAAGTTAATTGAAACATATAGGATACTGCAACAAATCCCCATAAAACTGGCGTTTGTCGTACCATTTTAAATGTTTCACGCAAACCACTATCAAATTACCCAGGGTTGTCATTTGCAGAAATACTTATAATTACATTGAACTTATGCTGTACATATCTGGACATATTTGCACTAAATATAGCGTTGATTTCACTACCATTTTGTAGTGTATTTCAGTTAGTTATAATATTATAGTGTGTGGGCATTGTATATATTGTGTGCCGTACATTCTGTAGTATGTATGATCACTAAACAATCTGTATGAGCACTGTACATTTGTATTGTATATTCTGTGAATTGACAGTGTGTGCTCTTTGAATGTGTACATTAGGGCCTGAGTATGTGCACTGTATACGTTGTGTATATACACTGTAGATTCCAAACATTTTGCAATGGTTTTATTCTAGATGGCGCTCCACTGGAGAAATGTGACCGTAAGGACCGCGAGTTGTTTTGTGTATGCACTGACCCCATATTGTCACAGATCATTCAATCCCATTGCTTCAACAGCGTACATTTCTTTAATATACACAGCTTGGTATATTACTTTACACTGAAACATTTCAATTACTGTTGTGACAACATAAAAAATTGGCGATGTTAACTAATTTTCCAATTGTAAAATTTTCAATATAAGCTAATATATTATTTCAGATATGGTTTACATGTGAAACTGGGTCACATGTGAAGTATATCTGAATGCACACGTATTGTGGGATCTGTGACAATGTGGACGGAGGGTGTTAGAGGCTACAAGATCGCTTCAGTAGGTGACGTCTGTGATGGAGAACTGTAGACTAGTTTGTTATTTGTGTGTGTTTGTTTTAAGTAGACGTGTCAATGTATTAGTGAGTTTGTTGGTTAGGTGACAGGGACATGGTATTCAGGTGGTGGTCAGTGTGACACAGTGCATGTCCAAGTGGCACTCTTGAACCTTCCATCAAGCATGATTACATTGTTCTTTCCCTCCTGAATCCCTGTTGTCAGGGGTGACACCGTCCATGGTTTTGTTCGTCTTCTTTTGTTTCTTCTTATTTTTGTATCACTTTTATCTGACTATGTTTGTTATCAACAGTCTCCAATTCCCTCAACCTTTTACTCTTAGTCTCCATTCCTCTCCCACTCTCTCCAGTTTCACTAAGATAAAAGAGCTCTTAAAGGGAGTAACAACACGGCATTATATAAATTTCTTTTGTTGCATATACATGAAGTATACTATTATATGTAACATTTGAGTGTTTAAAACATACATGAAAATATCTGTATGATTAAAATGTTATATTAAACATGGTTTGCCCGCAGATCCCGCGGAATTTTCAGATTTGATGAGTTTACCAGCTATGACGTCACATCCCAGCATCCGTAAAAGTCCCGCAAAAATATGCATATTTCAAAAAGCCCACTGGCATTGTATAAAGTGTGGAATTTCTAATTCGTTTATTTTTTTGGCTTGGTGGGTATGACTATACATATATAAGGACATAATATAATACAAATTTAAGCATTACCGGGTAGGTGTTTTTATTCCCTTTATGCAATGCCAGACTTTTTGAAATATGCATATTTTTGCCGCGCTTTTACAGATGCTGGGATGTGACGTCATAGCTGATAAACTCATTAACACTTACTCCAATTTACCCTTTCTAAATTTTTATGTTCTCTTCACTCCCACAATTAATTATTTTGATATACTCTGTGCCATCCAGAGGGCGCTGCAAGGTGGAGAAGTTAGGCAGCTTACATTTCAGCATGTACTCTCAAGTTACATCTAGTGTAAGTAGAGGTAGTTATTTAAATACAGCTAGTGTAAGTAGAAGTTATTTAAATACATCTACCGTAAGTAGAGGTAGTTATTTAAATACATCTAGTGTAAGTAGACGTAGTTATTTAAATACATCTACTGTAAGTAGAGGTAGTTATTTAAATACATCTTGTGTAAGTAGAGGTAGTTATTTAAATACATCTACTGTAAGTAGAGGTAGTTATTTAAATACATCTTGTGTAAGTAGAGGTAGTTATTTAAATACATCTACTGTAAGTAGAGGTAGTTATTTAAATACATCTTGTGTAAGTAGAGGTAGTTATTTAAATACATCTAGTGTAAGTAGAGGTAGTTATTTAAATACATCTAGTGTAAGTAGACGTAGTTATTTAAATACATCTACTGTAAGTAGAGGTAGTTATTTAAATACATCTAGTGTAAGTAGAGGCAGTTATTTAAATACATCTACCGTAAGTAGAGGTAGTTATTTAAATACATCTTGTGTAAGTAGAGGTAGTTATTTAAATACATCTACTGTAAGTAGAGGTAGTTATTTAAATACATCTAGTGTAAGTAGAGGCAGTTATTTAAATACATCTAGTGTAAGTAGAGGCAGTTATTTAAATACATCTTGTGTAAGTAGAGGTAGTTATTTAAATACATCTTGTGTAAGTAGAGGTAGTTATTTAAATACATCTAGTGTAAGTAGAGGTAGTTATTTAAATACATCTACTGTAAGTAGAGGTAGTTATTTAAATACATCTAGTGTAAGTAGAGGTAGTTATTTAAATACATCTAGTGTAAGTAGAGGCAGTTATTTAAATACATCTACTGTAAGTAGAGGTAGTTATTTAAATACATCTAGTGTAAGTAGAGGTAGTTATTTAAATACATCTAGTGTAAGTAGAGGCAGTTATTTAAATACATCTACCGTAAGTAGAGGTAGTTATTTAAATACATCTTGTGTAAGTAGAGGCAGTTATTTTAATACATCTACCGTAAGTAGAGGTAGTTATTTAAATACATCTTGTGTAAGTAGACGTAGTTATTTAAATACCCAAATATCTGCACTGTTCTCACCAGTGGTGAAGTTGGTTACAACAATTGATTCAGCAGACTGGCATATACTGCACTGGATATCTACTAGGGGTAGTGTACAAAATACAAGATAGTTTATAAAATTTCTCAAAAGGAGAACCTTGTCTTGTGGTCAGAGTAATTACACAGGCAGTTGCAGACTCATTTTTCACACATTCGCACTGGTTCTGGCAGTGGTGACAAGATTACACAATTTAGTCAGTTATAAACAAATAAGTATTGATTTTAAATAAATATTTTCAAATTGAATGATTCTAATAATTAAATATAAATAAATAAATATTGATTTTAAATAAATGTCATCACTGCTGGTTTCAAGAATGCTGTATGATAACAATAAGAATATTTATTACCTTCATGTTATTACACAAACAATGAATGTACCTAGTAGCATATAATATTATATATTTATTTATATATATATATAATATTATTATTACGCATCCACCCATATTAATACGTGTCCTCGACAGGTTTTACCTGTCCAATTAACTGGTGGACGGGTCTGCATAAAGCTATGTTCCTGATGTATGTATCTGTACCTATGAACATCCATCCACTGTAAGCAACCATCCCAACCTCTCTCCTGGTTCATTTCCCTTTCCAGCCAAGTGAGTAGTCTAATTAGTTGCATCTGATGTCTAGTTATATGAGCTATGCTGCCACAGTATTGGACAACTGAGCAAGCTATGTTTTGCTGTGTGTAATTTTTAAGTAAATATTCCTAATGTACATATCTGTGAATCATATCATAGTGGAACAAAACTGTTTAAAACACTTGTTTTGTATACGAACAACAATGATACAGTAAACATAATAGGCATACAAGAGTAAAGTAAATATTCACATATACAGTGTAATAATATAAATATGCATACATCTTTTATTTTAAACCAGTACTGTAATTAGTATAAACAAACTTTCGATTTTAAAACAGCATTGTGGCTTCCCAAAGGATGCTAACATTGTGGAGGTGCGCCATTTACAATGTAGTCATGTCTATCTAAAGGAACTGGATGTTTCCTAACTACAAGTGTTGTAGCACTTTTGTCATCTTTATCTTTTGAGAACAATTACATGTTGGTAAGCTATGTAAACTCTCCAGACACTAACCTAGACATCGTAACATGACCAAATAGTTACAATTATTTTAAGAGTTCCTTGGTAATTTTGAGAGATGAGCCATTATGAAGTGTCTTGCTGGTAGAGCATGAGCACGTGGCACAGTAGTACGTAGATTTCTCGTGCTTTGCTTGGTAAAATAGTGCCCTAGTTCATAATTATGCTGTAATAGCAATGTGTTTGTGTAGTGTCTTTACGCTAACGTATCTTTGTTAGACATGTGTGCGTTCTTGTAGTGCCTGGACACTAGTGCTGCATTATTGTGTTACATAGATGTGTAACTGTTACAGTAGTAAATAGACAGGTTACAAACGGGTTTTATCATGTTACACGGTCATGTTACTACAATATCTTGACACTTACTGGCATGTTACTTTCTCACACAGTGTCTGGACACTAATGAAATTTTACAGTGTTACATATTACTTCAGTGTATGGAGATTAACTGACAAGTTACCGTGTTACACAGACGTGCCGCTGCAGTGTCTGGACACTAATTGTCATGTTACCGTGTGACACAGACGTGCCGCTGCAGTGTTTGGACACTAACTGTCATGTTACTGTGTGACACAGACGTGCCGCTGCAGTGTTTGGACACTAACTGTCATGTTACTGTGTTACACAGACGTGCCGCTGCAGTGTTTGGACACTAACTGTCATGTTACCGTGTGACAGACGTGTCCCTGCAGTGTTTGGACACTAACTGTCATGTTACTGTGTTACACAGATGTGCTCCTGCAGTGTTTGGACACTAACTGACATGTTACTGTTACACAGACGTGCTCCTGCAGTGTCTGGACACTAATTGTCATGTTACTGTGTTACACAGACGTGCCGCTGCAGTGTCTGGACACTAACTGTCATGTTACCGTGTGACACAGACGTGCCGCTGCAGTGTTTGGACACTAACTGTCATGTTACTGTGTGACACAGACGTGCCGCTGCAGTGTTTGGACACTAACTGTCATGTTACTGTGTGACACAGACGTGCCGCTGCAGTGTTTGGACACTAACTGTCATGTTACCGTGTGACACAGACGTGCCGCTGCAGTGTTTGGACACTAACTGTCATGTTACTGTGTGACACAGACGTGCCGCTGCAGTGTTTGGACACTAACTGTCATGTTACTGTGTTACACAGACGTGCCGCTGCAGTGTTTGGACACTAACTGTCATGTTACTGTTACACAGACGTGCTCCTGCAGTGTATGGACACTAACTGACATGTTACTGTTACACAGACGTGCTCCTGCAGTGTCTGGACACTAATTGTCATGTTACTGTGTTACACAGACGTGCCGCTGCAGTGTCTGGACACTAACTGTCATGTTACCGTGTGACAGACGTGCTCCTGCAGTGTTTGGACACTAACTGACATGTTACTGTTACACAGACGTGCTCCTGCAGTGTATGGACACTAACTGACATGTTACTGTTACACACATGTACTCCTGCAATGTTTGGACACTAACTGACATGTTACACACACCTGTACTGTTACACAGACGTGCACCTGCAGTGTCTGGACACTAACTGACATGTTACTGTTACACACATGTACTACTGCAGTGTCTGGACACTAACTGACATGTTACTGTTACACACATGTACTACTGCAGTGTCTGGACACTAACTGACATGTTACTGTTACACACATGTACTCCTGCAGTGTCTGGACACTAACTGACATGTTACTGTTACACACATGTACTACTGCAGTGTTTGGACACTAACTGACATGTTACTGTTACACACATGTACTCCTGCAGTGTCTGGACACTAACTGACATGTTACTGTTACACACATGTACTCTTGCAGTGTCTGGACACTAACTGACATGTTACTGTTACACACATGTACTCTTGCAGTGTCTGGACACTAACTGACATGTTACTGTTACACACATGTACTCCTGCAGTGCCTGGACACTAACTGACATGTTACTGTTACACACATGTACTACTGCAGTGTCTGGACACTAACTGACATGTTACTGTTACACACATGTACTCTTGCAGTGTCTGGACACTAACTGACATGTTACTGTTACACACATGTACTCCTGCAGTGTCTGGACACTAACTGACATGTTACTGTTACACACATGTACTCTTGCAGTGTCTGGACACTAACTGACATGTTACTGTTACACACATGTACTCTTGCAGTGTCTGGACACTAACTGACATGTTACTGTTACACACATGTACTCTTGCAGTGTCTGGACACTAACTGACATGTTACTGTTACACACATGTACTCTTGCAGTGTCTGGACACTAACTGACATGTTACTGTTAGTCTGTTACACACATGTGCTCCAGCAATGTTTAGACACTAACTGACATGTTACTGTGTTACACAGACGTACTCCTGCAGTGTCTGGACACTAACTGGGAGCTGCACCGTCCACTGCTGGTCAAGTCGAAGGCACTGTCCAGTCAGCTGTTGACCGCTGGTCAGCCGTCACTCAAGAAGTACTACAAGACCCCTGTCTCTCGCACTTTGGACGAGTTCATCAGTAGCAGCAGCGTCTACAGCAGCGAGTACCAGGTACTGTGTGTGTCCCCCCATGAACTGTAATCATAATAAGGTATCTTCTGTTACGCCTAAATCCTAAAATCCTTGGAGTCCAGGCTCGAGATAGAATGGTTGGTCAATCTCAGAATCATTGTTCCAGTTGTCTACAGGTGGAATGATATGCCAGAGAGTTATTGTCGATGTAAAAGGTAAGTTCTTATATAACGCAGTATCCACACCTCAGGATTGCTCAAAGCACTTTACACTTTACTCCCTGGCAGACCTGTTTAAATGAATGCCGTCTCAATCAACTTCTCTGAGAAGCATCCAGCTATGATGTAGGTAATGCGCGAAGGCTGTTTGTACAGATATCCACCACTGTCTACAGCCAGGTACTCATTCATACAGCTAAGAGAACTCGAGCAATGTCGAGTGAAAAAACATGTTGAAGGTTTCACACAGCATCACAGGATTGGAACCCGAGTTCTCTTAGTCGAGAGTCTGAAGCCGTTCCACTGCGCCACTACTAAATTAGTAAATTTGACATACTGAGAGGATAGGGAGTTTTGACGATATGTTTCTTGTTGCAGCAATTGGCCTCACGAGGACCACCTCCCGAGGAGGTAGACCTCCCACAGACCTCACAACTCCGGCATCCCAAACACTTCTCTGAGCCATCCGTCAACAACTTGGCTGTCATTAAGCTGGACGTCAAAGACCCGGACGTCACACCACATGGTCAGTCACTATAGGGTCACTGTAAATGGTCAATGTGTGGTCACTGGTGCATTGTTAGATTGTCTGTACAGAAAATGTTTTTAATTGTTGTAAAATGTCTAAAAATAGATCCTATGATAGCAATGGTATAAGGGAGACACATATGCCTACTTGATTTAAATAAATGTTTATGTTCTTAATAATAATGGTTTCTATGCTTGTTTCAAATAAAGATGTTCGCACATATATGTATTTGTATCTTACATACCTAAAATGTATATACCTAATATAGTTTCTGCATTTGGTCAGACATAGAGGTCTTGCCCTGTGACCTGTGAGGGTTCGGAAACTAATACAATAGGTGTATGTATGTTGGATATGTCACAGTTTTATTTAAATCAAAATGTCATGTATTGTTGCTGTATTTTATTCAAATATGTGTAACATTTAACATTGCTTACTCAACATATCACACTGTATTCCTGTTGTGCCTGTTGAGAATAGCTGGGTGTTACCATTATCTAGTGTGAAACTCAGTTAAGATTATAATTATACAACACACATATCTAGTAGTAATAGTTGACTCTTACAAATTTGTCATCATATTTTGGTGTAATTTTTTCTCTTAGTGTTCAGAGTTGTTTATTAGTTTTGTTAATAGATACCAATTTGTAGATATATTGCACTAACTAAACCGATTAGACACATACATGTTAAATGCACAGACATTCAAAATTAATGTGATGATACTATAAAGTATGTGATGTGGCACTGAGCTGAGTTTGTTTCCATGACAACAGCAATGGCGGTTGCCCTTGGCAACCTGTACCATGACGACACAGAAGTTGACGTGCGAGACCTGTCAGGGGTTCTGGCAGCAGCCCACGTGCTTGAGTTTGAACTCCTACAGAAGGGGTGAATACTTCTTACGTTTATCTGAAATACCATCTTTTACCCTCTATATTGTGTTGTCAATTGGAAGAGATATGTAATTAAATTGTTATAAAATTTGTATTATTTTAGCATTTCACCCACATCTCACTTAGTTAGATCTTTGACATACATTAGCGTAAGTTATGTTTTATTCATCTGGTTTAATAAAAGAATGGGTAGTTTGCTTATAAAAGAACAAGCCTATAGATTTATTAATTTATCTTATCAGTATAATATATATATTTTATATATTAATATATATATATATATTATATATATATGTATATATATATATATATAATATTATATTATATATATATATATATATATATATATATATATATATATATATATATATATATATATATATATATATATATATATATATATATATATTATAGTTAATTTAGTTATATTTTGTAATATATGCTGAATTTCTGCTTGGTCCAGTCAACAACTTTTAGTGGAACTTAATTAAGACTTTTTTACAAATGAGCAAGCGTTTATGACGGATACTAGAGTTTATTTTTGTGTGAAATGATTCAGAATAATATTTGTGGAAATTGTATTGTCAAGGCAGTTTTAACGTAAACCGTGATGTCACATCAGCAACTAAAATGGCTAATCAGGGTTGTTATGTAAAGTGTTCTCAATTGTGTTCTAATAAGACAACTATAGGATTGATTAAAGTTGTGTTGACCAATGTCTTAGGTGTGTGAGGCGGATGCTGAATAACATACAGAGTGGCACCGTGTGCAAGTTCTTCACCATCGCTACCAGGGTAATAACACTGCTTATTTATTATTATCTATTTAATGTATTTATTTAAATTATTTAATTTATTATCTATTTAATGTATTTATTTAACTTATTTAACTTACTTTTTTTTTAATTACTATTTTACATTTTTGTTCACATTTTTTATTATGAACTGTACCTTATTATTGAAAGCCCACGTGTGTGTATCCGCACACACGTATAGTTGTTGTTCTTTTATATTATATTGCATGTTTCTTTATTTTATGGCTGACACTCCAAATGAATTTCCGTCTAGAGGATATACAAATATTGTAATATCTTTTTATCTTCCTTACTTTCACTTGTGTTTGGTATTGGATATTTTCATAATTGTACACACACGCACGCACGCACGCACGCACACACACACACACACACACACACACCACCACACACACACACACACACACACGACACACATCACGACACGACACACAGACACACACACACACACACACACACACACACACACACACACACACACACACACACACACACACACACACACACACACACACACACACACACACACACACACACACACACACACACACACACACAGAATGTAAATACACAAGGACAGCCTAAAGAGCTACCTTTGTTGTGATTATAATTGATCAAACTTGGTAATTTTTCTTTGAATATGTTGGCAATTGTTGTTATCGTATGTTGAATCACATTATCAAACAATACCTTTGCAAAGTGCATCATTGAAGTTGATAGTAGGTTCTCCCAATAACCACACGAGGATGCTCCAGTTGTTTGAACTACTCTGTCTGTAGTCAGACGTGTTTGCAATGGAGTGTTATCTTCATGCTGATTTTGCAGATTTTGGATTGGTTACCTTTGCTCTATTTTGCTGCAGTCAGCTGACAGTCAGTTATCAACACAGTACAATAGATTGTGAAAACCGTCAATTTTAGGATCTAGAAATTTTACAAAAAAAATGTCATGCTACCAGACCTGCCCAACAAGTCCTGTGGTGGATACGAGCTGACCGGGGCAAGAGGAGATGACCACTAAATCTAAGTAAGGTTGTAGCAATTGATCACTGCTGGTGAAGACGTGTGTCTGTTTGCAGTACAGGGAGGAGGAGTTGAAGGCGGCCTGCATCACTTGGCTCGAACTGAATCTTGTGCCTCAGGTGATGCTCGTTTTACTGGCCAACAGCTGCTAATTTAATCTGTCAATTATTTCATTCACTGAAACAACACAAAATTAATTAATTTTATGAATAAAGTTGAAGATACCTTTCCGAATCCACTGTTTTCTATTACGGAACTTTCTGTGTCTCTCGATAATTTTGTCAGCATTGGACTGCTGGTTACTCAGTTGTCATGTGATGACCATCAACACTGTCACATGACCAGCAGTCCAACACGGACAAAGGTGTCAAGAGACCCTGAAAGCTCCATACGATAATACACTGGATTCTGAAAGGTATCTTGTAGTTTATTTACAATACGAACTTAACTGAATCCGGTAGCAACATTCATGCTGATAACTAATTCATTCTCAAACGTAAAATAACTTTTGGTGTGAATTTTGCTAACTTACCTGCTGGGTTGTATATTGGATAAGCAAGGATGAAAAAAGTAGAGATGAAAATGCTGAGAGGACTTGTTGGTACGATATACATTAAAGGTGTCAGGAATGAGTTGGATGTGGTCTGTGAAGTGGCTGAGAGATGGATAAGAAAGACCAGGCTGACACAGCTTGGGTCTGTCGGTTGTATCAATGTTGTTGGGTGCATTTGCTATTGAACTTGTTAGTAGTGAACAGACATCAGTTGACCTCTGTCCACTGGTTAATTGCTGTCCAACCACTGTCCACCAATTGATCACTGTCAACTTATTGATAATTGCCTAACAGATTACTACTGTCCACCAGTCGACCACTGTCTATTAGTTAATCATTGTCTATCAGATGCCCACTGTCCACCTATTGACCAATGTTCACATATTGACCAGTGTCCACCTATTGACCAGTGTCCACCTACTGACCAGTGTTCACACATTGACCAGTGTCCACCTATTGACCAGTGTCCACCTATTGACCAATGTTCACATATTGACCAGTGTCCACCTATTGACCAGTGTCCACCTATTGACCAGTGTTCACATATTGACCAGTGTCCACCTGTTGATCAGTATCCACCTGGTGACCGATGTTCACATATTGACCAGTGTCCACCTATTGACCACTGGCCACCAACTGACCACTGGCCACAGTGTCCACCTATTGACCATTGTTCACATATTGACCAGTGTCCACCTATTGACCATTGTTCACATATTGACCAGTGTCCACCTATTGACCACTGGCCACCAACTGACCACTGGCCACAGTGTCCACCTATTGACCATTGTTCACATATTGACCAGTGTCCACCTATTGACCATTGTTCACATATTGACCAGTGTCCACCTATTGACCACTGGCCACCAACTGACCACTGGCCACAGTGTCCACCTATTGACCATTGTTCACATATTGACCAGTGTCCACCTATTGACCACTGGCCACCAACTGACCACTGGCCACCAACTGACCACTGACCACCAACTGACCACTGGCCACCAACTGACCACTGTCCACCTGTTGCAGCTGTCCCTACAAATCCAGCTGAGACAGATGACCTCTGACATGCTGACCCAGGTGCTCAAGTCTGACAAGTAAGTAGGGCAAGAAAACACACACATGTCCACAGTGTCACCCCCACATGCGGTCACTCACCAACATGACAAGTCACATCCCTGAAAAAATTATTTCATTACCTGTTGATGTGATATTGATGCAAGTCTGTCATACGTCCTCACACGCAAGTTGTCACTGCTGCTGATTATGTCGGTACCACACAGCAGGACCCCTGGCTGATCCCTTTGCAAAACTCTGAATATAAACTCAGTCAGTGAAGTCGCCTGTGAGCAGTGTGGTTGGCCTACGGTCATATGACATAACAATTTGTTGTTGATTTCAGCCACATGCCACACAGTGTTACATGCAATGTTTGCGACGTAGAAGCAGTAATTTGAATGCACGAAACTGTTCAGTTGATTGGGCAGACAGGTCATTATACTGGAATGGGCAACCTATTGGTCAGAGGGTGGTCACACGCAACTCGGGCTTGTGATGTAGTCACATTCTTTACACTGCGCTCTTTGTTTCTTTTGTCAGTTCATCTTTGAATTCATTTTCAGACTCCACCTGGCATACCTACAACAACTGGATGTTATAATGAATGAGTGCGGTGTAACCCGAGTTGCGTACTGGCGCCAGCTGGTTTATTAGTTCTGTAGGTTGCTCATTCCAGACCTGGCTTGTGAGGATGCTGTCATGTGACTAACTCTGCTGTTGTAGTTTGTTCACCTACAGTGAGTTCTCTCTGTACCGCGTGGTCGCCTACTGGGTCTTTATGCAACTCAACCCACAGCTCCAGCTCATGCCCTCCTACAACACCATCCTCGCATTCTTCAACAGGTAACACAGGACTGTACACACATTGTACACACACGTCTGTACACACATTGTACACACATGACTGTACACACATTGTACACACAGTACACAGGATTACACACAGGACTGTATACACATTGTACATACAGGACTACACACAGTACAGTACACATAGGATTACACACAGGACTGTACACACAGGACTACACACAGTACAGTACACATAGGATTACACAGGACTGTACACACAGGACTACACACAGTACAGTACACATAGGATTACACACAGGACTGTACACACAGGACTACATACAGTACAGTACACATAGGATTACACACAGGACTGTACACACAAGACTACACACAGTACAGTACACATAGGATTACACACAGGACTGTACACACATTGTACATACAGGACTACACACAGTACAGTACACAGGATTACACACAGGACTGTACACACATTGTACATACAGGACTACACACAGTACAGTACACATAAGATTACACACAGGACTGTACACACAGGACTACACACAGTACAGTACACAGGATTACACACAGGACTGTACACACATTGTACATACAGGACTACACACAGTACAGTACACAGGATTACACACAGGACTGTACACACATTGTACATACAGGACTACACACAGTACAGTACACATAGGATTACACACAGGACTACACACAGTACAGTACACATAGGATTACACACAGGAATGTAGACACATTGTACACAAGGGATTGTACACATTGGACTGTACACATAGGACTGTACACATAATACTGTACACAGTGAACTGTACATATATGACTGTACATACGGAACTGTACACGTAAGATTGTACACATGATTGTACACATGATTATACCTTTGGAACTATACACACATGATTGTACACACGGGACTGTACACATGGGACCGGACATGTGGGATGACTGTATACACAGGACTGTACACATGCAACTATACACATGAGATTGTACACAGTTTTCTACTTGTGGTCTTTATTGGACAATCTGTGGATGTTGCTGTGAGTGGCAGCTGTGGCTACTACAGCGGTTTACTATAGTAATCTTTTGTAATGTATACAATTAAAAGTTTCATGAGGGCAACATTCAAAATTATGAAACACTGTTCTAGGCTCGTCAACCTCAGTGCATCGAGCAATAAACCTTCAAAATATTTACTTTAGCATTAAAAACATCATAATAATAAATATTAATTACCGGTAGTGAAGACCAGAAAGTTAGTTTAATCATAGATCAGTAATGAATTTTTCCTGTACACGTCACCATTAATCCATCTCATAGACAAACTATTCAAATTACAGGTGTTTTTTCAGATGTTTGATAAATTAAGTGATGGTGTCGTTTGTTCCCCACAGCCTTCCCAAGACGTCGTCCTTGTTGGAGACGGAAGTGGGCAGACAGTTCGTGCCTCTCTTCAACCTGCTCCGTCTTCACGGAGTCACTGACAGTAAGTCGACTGCGCCAAGCTCATCTGATGAGTGGCACGCATTTCTGTGATTTTAGTTCTCATATGTTATGCATCATAACTATACATTTGAACAATTCACGCACAAAATGGTGATAATGTTTCCTTTAAAGCGACATGATCAGTTCGTGGCTTTTTATTTTTATTGCAAAATCATGTTAATCAGTATAAGTTATAACTTTGTTTGACGCGTCCTGACTTGTGTTCACGTGATACTGCATCGCGTGATCATGCATTTCCTTCTGGGCTTTTAGCCACGCCTACAACGGTTTCGAAAACGCCTCGTGGTCGACGTGTACACAGAGTTAAGCGCCCTTACTGCGTCTATTTTCAAACCCTTAAATGGTACACGAAAACATATTTTGACTGTCTACGCTATAATAGGTACAATTTATACCGTATAACATGATTTTGCAATAAAAATAAAAAGCCACGAACGGACCATGTCGCTTTAAATAGTCATGACATGAAGTAGATAGGTGGGATGGTGTAGTGGGTAGCATATCCACCTGACATGTCGACAGCCCGGGTTCAATACCCAGTCATGGCAGACATGGCATATTTCTTGTTAAAACCTGGCTGTCAACATTGGGGAACATATATGTGTCCGGAATTGGAGAATCATGTTAATGTTGGTCACATCTCAATTTGAAATGTAAAAGAACCACTGAGGACGACAAGCACCCTGGCAGTGACCCCCTCTTTGCCAGCACAGAAAGGTCGGCTTGGCGTAAATGTTCTTAAAAATAGAGATTAATGAGACCCCTAAGATTATAATGTTGTAACTACATTATAAACAGACAAGTCAGTTTTTAGACCCCTGCCGAGTGCTGGAAACAACTAGAACTAGAATACGTATTGATTATGCAACATGTTTGCAATTTATGCAGCGTCACATATTGTGATTGTAAAAATGAAAGCACTTTTTAAATAATTGGATGATTAAACAAAACTGCTAGATAAATATGTAGTAGTAATGAGTGAGATTACGTTCTTTCACCAGCCCGCCACCTGCAGGACATCCAGACAATGAACATCCTTCCGCAGTCGTGGATTGTCAAGATTCTCTCAAAGCATTATCAGGCGGTGAGTGAGTGAGTGAGTGAGAGTGAGTGAGAGTGAGTGAGTGAGTGAGTGAGTGAGTGAGTGAGTGAGTGAGTGAGTGAGTGAGTGAGTGAGTGAGTGAGTGAGTGAGTGAGTGAGTGAGTGAGTGAGTGAGTGAGTACTGAGGCTGATATTAAAGACTAGTTTAAGATAATTTAAATGTAAAACTTGTGTGCTATGACTAGCTCAGTGAAATGTTAGAATGTGTTAGTTTTATTTTCAAACTTGTTAATCTATTTAAAAATATTATTTTGGCATGTATTATATCATGTAAACAGTTTAAACAAATATTAAATGCAGTTTACTATATATATATATATATATATATATATATATATATATATATATATATATATATATATATATATATATATAGACCACTTTTAAAGCTTGTATGCAACTTGTAGTGCAGTACCTATGACCTTGAAAATTCAAGCTCGTAAGTGCAACATCATCAAAATCATTGGCATAATCATAAATGGGGACAAAAAAGTCATCATCGGAGCATGGAACCACAACAAAATTATGGTGGAAAAGCAATTGAAAACAAATGTGTTTTGAGTTTTTGTTTACGAAAGGTGGCTATAGTTTCAGAAGATTTGATTGTAAGGGGGAACTGTTTCCACATTGCTGATGTAGCTACAGAGAAAGCATGTTTGAGATTAGTTTTAGGAACATTTGTTGGATGGATAATCTAAGGGTCCTAGAGATATAAAGGAAACAAAAAAGTCTACCATGACATGCTGGCCTGGTAAATAAATGTGTCGTGTGTGAAGCCTGACTGATTGGACTGGGACTTGACTGTTTGTCTTTGTCTACAGCTACAGAGTGGGGGAGACATGATGCAGATGACAGATTTCAACTCCGCTGCTGTCAGACACGGCTTCATTGTGGACGATGTGAGTAGACATATTGCTCTCTACCCCCCCCCCACGTCATGACTAGCCTGGTCCCGAAACTGGTCCTTGATATTTTGTTTTCCGACTGTCACAGTGAGAAATAAAACAGAAATTAACCACCACTATCTGGTCCACTATAGAGATATAATCCTCATGCTACATGTGAAAATATTGTTACATTGTTTATACAGCTATTGCACGGTTGGCAGCTAACAGTGTTCTTAATAAGTGCATATTTTATACTATTGTTATCTCAACTAACTGGCTACAGCAAAAAAAAATTCCGCTGTCAGCCTGGAATTGAATATAATATTACCAATTGTCATATGTTTCCTTATGTTTATTTATATATGTGATTTACACGATTCCAAAAATAAACTATTTATATATCTGTCTGTCTACCCCCAGACTACTGTCTATCTGTCAGTTGTCTGTCTGTGTGTTTGTCTGTGTGTCTGTATGTGTGTCTGTTTGTCTGTGTGTCTGTCTGTTGTCTGTCTGTGTGTCTGTCTGTGTGTTTGTTTGTGTGTTGTTTGTGTGTCTGTATGTGAGACATTGTGTGTCTGTCTGTGTGTCTGTCTGTGTGTCTGTCTGTGTGTCTGTCTGTGTGTCTGTCTGTGTGTCTGTCTGTGTGTCTGTCTGTGTGTCTGTCTGTGTCTGTCTGTGTATCTGTCTGTTTGTCTATGCATGTCTGTGTATGTATGTGTGTATGTATATATGTGTGTCTGTCTGTATGTGTGTCTGTCTGTCTGTGTATCTGTCTGTGTCTGTCTGTGTGTGTCTGTCTGTATGTGTGTCTGTCTGTCTGTGTGTCTGTCTGTGTTTGTGTCTGTGTGTCTGTCTGTGTGTCTGTCTGTGTGTCTGTCTGGTTGACACTGTGCTATGTATCCATGTGGACCAGTTTCACAAAATCCCAACAAATTTCAAGTAGTATTCATCCACTGTCCGTGCTACATAGACCTGTGTCTTGTGTGTGCCAGGAGCCTCACTACCACTCAGAGATCATCTCCCTGTTTGGATTCCACTTCGAGCTGAAAGTTGTCAAGTTGGAGACAAAGGGAGCATACACATTCCACGTCCAGGTAAAACACTGTCCTTTGTCACATGTCACAGGTGTGACATCAGGACGCTATATAAGTTCTTATATAGCGATCTAGTTTTTAAATCTGCTCATTGTGCTTTACAATTTACTATTTTACTCCCTGGCAGACTTGTTCCATCAAATACAATCTCAATTACTCTAGGAAGCAATCAGCCATGCTGCATTTAATGCACAAAATCACTGTTTGTAGACGAATACCCACCACAACCAGGTATTCACTCATACAACTGAGTGAACTGGAGCAATGTAAATTGAATGAACTATATGGCACAACTAGAGCTAAGCTTGTTAAATCAGAATAGTACTAAACTAAAGTGAGTGTGCCAGCTCCTACATTTTTTTCATTTAATATTACATTCTTATGACTAACATGCATGTTGCAGGTTTACTGCCTGCCAGTTTGTGTGTAGTTAGTTTATTAATCTCGGAACAATGTTCACAGTTGGAAAGATTCTCCGGCTACCTTCAAATAGTAAACAAAATCCAGTTTCAAAACTAAATTTATTGGCAATAATGCTGAGGCGAGCAGAGTTAACCGCAATACCCTTTGATGTTTAACTTTCCCACGTTCTAGACAACAGACTTCCCGTTACAAATTATTGCTCTGTGCAGAGGAGCTGGTCCCCTCCCTTTAACCCTTTGTGTTTTTGTCCTGACAGAGGCTGAAGCCGAGTGACCCGGTGTTGTCGTTCAGACAGTGTGAGCGTCACACGTTCTCGATGCGAGCGGGCCGGGAGACAAAGTACAACATCCGCGTGCAGTACTTCAGCGACAACCACCGCTACAGAGTGGCACAGACTGGAACTATCACGCAGCGGTTCAGTCTCGCTGACAAGACCAGTATGAGTGAGGTGTGTCTGAAGTTGCAGTCTATTTATGATCGCATTTATAAGATTGTCCACTGTCTGAAGTTGCAATCTACTTATAATCGCATTTATAAGATATATGAAGTTGAAATCCATTTATAACCACATTTATAAGATGTCATTCCACTGTTTGAAGTCGCAATCCATTTAAAGATGTTCCACTGTTTGAAGTCGCAATCCGCTAATATTTACACTTGTAAAACATTCCACTCAATTGTTCCACTGCTTGAAGATGCAATCAGCTTATACTCACATTTGTAAGGTGTTCCACTATGTGAAGTTGCAATCCACACAGGCAATAACTTTGTAAGATATTCTACTATGTGAAGTTGCAATCCACACACAGACAATAATGTTGTAAGATATTCTGCTATTTGAAGTTGCAATCCACTTATCACATTATAATTTAAACGTTTCTTGCACATCAGGAATTGTTTGGTATAGATTTTTGTTTGTGAATGCATATCATATTGTTCTCATATTTTCCTATGATATTTATTATAATATTTAATGGACTGTTTGTCTCTTTTCAGACATCTCACTTTGAGAAGCTAACTACGCCCATGTATGTCACCTTCTCTGTGCTCTTCCCACCATCATAGACAGGAAGAAGCAGACGAAGTGCCAATTCAAATGCTACTGCAACACCACTTGGCATTTTATAAGCAGAAGTTATCGTAACTACACATCTACATTAATTTGTGTACACATGCAAATATAATGAATTATCCTGGTTTAATCCCGACTCTTTCATGTAAACAGGTAAACAAGTCACTTTCTTTGGAAAAGACTTATATAATAGAACAGATATTTTTTCAAAGTTATTTTATATGTGTTATGTTCATGCATGCTTTGTATACTTATGCAAACTAGTTTTTTTAGTCTGACTTTGATATCAGAACGTGATTGCATCAGTGCTTGCTGATTAAAATATGTAACCATTTAAGGTGAAATCTCGATAATATGCACTCAAAAAATCCAGAAATGTCAAGATGCAGACATCTTTTACAAGAACATAATTTCAAAATGCCAATTTACCGTGCATCCTTTTTTCTCTGAAAACTGTAATCTGGATGTTTACAGTGGGGACTATCTTCTGAACTAAAACCTATAATCATGTCCACATATTATTTATATACATGTTACATGTATTAGTTAAGTTATATTTATTAGGTTTATCGATATTAACATTGATATTACCCGTGAATGTTTTTTAATGGGTTTTGTGATTTTACAGTAGTTTTGGAGTTGTATTGATGTAATTGAATTACTTAGCTGATGTTATCAATGAACACATTTTACACTATTTAGTGTTGTCTTTGTTTACTGTTAATAACCTGCAAGGTTGTATACATGAAACTTGTGTTATTGCAAGAGTGGGCTGTCTAGCTGCATATCTGACACTGGTGTACTTGCTGTTGCTACTTACCGAAGTGCCAGCGTGTACTGATCACACCTGTGGTAGTTGTTAGTTTTGAATGTCACCAGGTTGATATTTTGTCAGTATTATAGTATCTATGCATAGCGGTGACATCGCACCTCGATTGGGGAGCATAGGATTACAAGAACTAGGAAATATACAACTGCGATACACAAAATAGACAATTTCACATGAAGATTTCTTCTGGTAATTATGGATTGTTATGCAAGCAGTAACACGTACATATTGGTGTACCACATATGTGTAATTATGTGTTTTAACTTGTACATCAGCTTAAGCATAATTGCTGCGCGTGTGTTTGTGCGAATCTGTAAGTTTGTATTTACTGTTTGGTTTGTCGTTATATTAGCAAGTTTTTAGGATGTATTGGATGCAGTTTTTTCTGTGGCAGATGTGAAACATTGCGAGATGTACAAGGGATCATCAGTTTACTAGAAACTAAATACGTTTACAATTTTACCCATATCTTTAATTTACTAAACCATGCCATGTTGTATTTTTGATGAAATCCAAACATTTTATTTGAAACTCAGGTTAAATCCGTATAGTATTTTCATTGGTTAACAAGTCTATAGTGCATTTTGATTGGTGTTTTCGTTTGCTTGCTGAAACATGTATGTGGCCTCACTTGGTAACTATCTGGAAGTAGGCTATATGTTAATGGCATAGAACAGGTAATCATGCAGATGCCATGATATATTTGCACCATCCTATAGAGAACTGTCAATTACGTGTACACTGTCTGTATTTTGCATTTTCCTGTCAACTTTTCTTGCTGTGTTTGTTTGATATGCAACTTTTATGTAGACGTGTGTTTGAAACCGCCTTCGTGTGGTCGATTGAGATTATTCCACTTGTGCCAAAGTATGTACATATCAAGTGTTTATTCTGTGCTACAGTATTAAATTATAGCGATTGGTGAACTTGTATGTACTGTTGTGTTTCCCGTCACATACGGTCATGCCCAGTATGCATAATATTATAGTCATGTTCTGACACTAGTTTGCAATGATATTATCTTTCTTTTTTTCTGGCATATTTCTTACGGATTATAAATTGTTGCCAATGTTGTACAGTGTATACCCAAAATGAACAGCAAGCAAGTGGATGTAAAGACTTTATTGACAAAATCAATTTATGTTCTATCAAGAAAAAGCTGCGTTTTAGTGGCGTTAACCAGAGATGGGAATCAAGTGATATAAATTATGTTGTACATTTTGCCCTTCTGATTAGAAATATCTGGATTTAACGAGACTGAAATTTTAATAGAACTTATCAGCATATTTTGACAATTTGTACATACAGATAAATTATTAAAACAGACAAAACATATATAATCTGAAATGCTGCATTTTTATTTGACTGATAAAAAGCATATTTGACACCAAATCTAGTTTCATCATAAATAAAACCACTATGTGACAAGTTATATTTGCAATACTCTTGGTTTTCTTATGAAAATAAATTCAGTGGAAAACATGCACCCACCGGCCACAACAAATAAATACAATAAAAGCAGAATACATGCGCACTACAATCAATTTACTAGATATGTGACCATAATAGTAGTCTGGTGAACACAGAACACGTTGGCTTACTCAACTTGGATTTTCTGGTGACAAAGATGTAATGTTGCTATTACAGACTAGCGTTTCTAGAATGTACAATGATTCTCGTGAATAACCGAATAACTTTTCTGGAAAGTTTCACTTACATCAACCCATGGAGCAGCAATGATAACAATTAATAACTACATAAAAAAATTACTGTTGTGATCTTTTTGGTTTTTCATATTTTATTATCAAAAACATTAGCTAAAGAATAGCACATCAAGTAAAACAATCTTAATCATGATAAAATTTGAGGTTGAGAATGCTGACATTTTAATTATATGAAACCCCAACAGTTACCCAGTGGTAATCCAATGACAAACATGCTTTTCATTGATGTGCCAGTACAGTACCTGTGATTGGATGTAAGTTAAACCAATGAGAACCATTGTACTGTTCCCTATGTGCCAGTACAGGATGTGATTTGATGCAAGTTAAACCAATGAGAACCATTGTACTATTCCACACTGTGTCTCTACAGTACCTGTGATTGGATGGACAATGATTGAGCTACTATGTCATGTTTCTTACAAACTCTTCTTCACACCACTAGACATTATACAATGCCAAAACCACTTCGATTGTATAGAAAATGTTCCTACTGTTGGTGCTTAATAACCAAATTACCCTGTCCTACAGACAATCTTGTTCCCTGCTACGACACAAGCACGTCTAAACATAGGTATATAATATATATTGTACATATAACATAGTGTATACATTTCTAGTCATAATACTGTATATGATAAAAAAATATATTACAAATCATTTCATTTTATGTATACACGTTCCACCATGTCAATTCAGTCAGCTTTTTGTTTGCTAAGTCAACAAAAACGTACAGTGTTTGATTTTGGCTTAAACCACCAACCACACATCATTATAGGGTATGACACTTATGGTTTCAAGCCAGCTAACACTGTCTACTCAGATACTCACTTATACAGCTGAACAAGGCAGAGACTTCACAGACTAGACCAATGACTTGTTTGACAAGGCGGCACCGGATTTTTCCAGAGTTTTCTTGATTCAGAGTCTGATCGTCTGGGCATTCCACTCCACAGTATATAACAGGACTCCATTTGCTGACAGTAACATAAACGTGCATTGACACTAGTTTAAATTATCTGATGACATCATTGAAAGCATTTTTTTGTAAATATGATTATCGAATCACGAGAAAATCAGTTAACTCACCATCAACCTGTACATTTTTGGGACTTTATCAAAGCATGCGACAACCCAAAGGGACCATCCCAAAGTTCATAAATCTACCAAAATCACTGTCTGGTGAGGACTGTGGACATACAGACGTTTTTGGCGAATGTGTGTGATGTCATATGACTAGAGTTCCGCCACGCACGATGGAAGAAGACATTGATCACTTAGAGTCATTCTGCATCGACACTTACCCAGCATTCTCATTTCACTCTCACTAAGTTCACATCAAATTACGACGTAAACAACAATAACCCTGTAAATATGACTGTCGTAATATATTAATTTGCTATTTGTGTGCTCATTAGTTAATGACAGAACTATAAATTATATTACGTATTTCTGTCACAACTTCTACACAATTTAACCTCGGCAGACATTGAATTTATCTTTCAGTTGTCACTGTTCGTATCTGGCATTACCTTGGATGTTAGATGTAAATATACACCTGCCCACCCGCCCAGGAAAGAAAGACATGGTGTTGAGGGCTGAATGAGGAAGCCATGAAAGACGGGAACAAGTGTGACGACTTATACACCCCAGGCTAACCCCGTGATGGAACATGGTGCCAGAAGAACCCTCCCGGATTTTCCAGGAGTCTCCCGGATTTTTGTGAATCGCCCAGACTCCCAGAATAGACAGAAATCTGGGATTTTCACTTCAGATCTCCAACACCTCCCGTCCTATCTTCCAAAACAATCCAACAGGACAAAGATGTTGAAACTTGCAAAAATAAACAGGCCCAAATTGTTGAGACGCATTAAATATTGAATCTCCCATATTGCAAAACTTAAATGTTGGCAGGAATATAAACACAACTATTGCAACTCACAATACACAGAACTATTTTCATGTAATTATATACTCTAATTCTCTCTACATGATTATAATAATATCACCCATCTAAGGACCCACGGCATCTGTATGACCATTGGTCATAATTATACAAACCGTAGACATTTCATTGAAACTCAAGCTGACCATATACAGTACAGTATATGACAGGACTGACCAGTCCAGACACATATAAATAGACATGATATGTGGGAATACACTTAATTAGAACAGCAATAAGTATCACATAGATTCTGCAACCCTGTGCTATTGCTTTGATTACGAATCAATAAAACCTTTTTTTAAACTAAGAAGTCAAACATACACTCCACGCCAGCAATGTTGTCAAAGCAACGTTAAAAACATAATTAATTTAAAAATCATGGAATGGTTATCAAAATAATATAGGATCTTAAGAAATTCTCAGAACAGCAAAAGCTAAATGAAAGATGATACTGAAAATCAGGAAAGGATGATTTCTCAGCAATGTGACAGGAAGGAAAGTGAGAGCATCAGCTGACAACAGGGAAGACGAAGGGGAAAGAAAATGAGATCAGGAAGGAATAAAAACCCTCAGTGTCTTAGCAAGCTGGGGAAAATATAATAGAATTCAACATGTACGTTGTTTCATATTCAGCTATGTTCATGGTTAGAATGTGTGGTAAGTAAACTTTCTGAATCTTTGCTCACTCTAACAGAGCTGTTGGCACCCACGCAATGCCTTCCTCAGTACTCATTCACTTCCAGGATATCGTATGATATCGCTGGTCACAGCAGTGAATATCACAGCTGTGGACCATTGAACCGGTACTTTAATAGTCTTGAAACCGGTTTTGAAAAACCAGCATTCCATATGGTATGTCAAATTGTCAATGGAAAGTACTAAAAGTTCTTTGGAATCTTACATTTTAACCACGTAAACTTCATAAAAATTGACCAAAAGACGACATTAAACATACCTTTTCCTACATTTGCAAAAGCGTACGTTAAAAAGAGCAGATGGTACAAGTCAATGAATGGCGTTGTTCCACAAAGCCACTGTGTGGAGCCACTGTTCTATACCTACACATCTCCTGCTTGGAGCATGTGGAACGCGTCTAGAAAAAACACCCAATATACCATATTTTTCCATATGAAATATACGGTACGTATCACATAGCATATTGAGGCAACTGGTGCGTGGCTCTAGTGAATGCGACAACAGACATAAGGATGAAATGGCATTTAAGACGGTCTTGTGTCACCAACACATGAGAGAATCCAGCCAGACAGGCCCGCAGCAACTTACGTCGACTGCTTGAAGAAGACGTCTGACAAGAAATGGAAGAGCTAAAGATGACAACATAAACAGAGGAATCTGGAGACAGATGGTTGAAGCCACTAATGTTTGACCCTAGTGACTTACATGAGACAATGCTGATGAAGGCACCAAGAAGATGCTGAAAGTTCAATTAGAGTAAACAATGGTTCAGGAAGGCAATTAGAAACATTTCCTAATTAACAATTTTCAAACATTTGTATTTTCAAAAACTAATTTTAAAATTTTATATATATATATATATATATATATATATATATATATATATATATATATATATATATATATTATATATATAATATATATATAAAATATATATATATATATATATATATTATATATATATATATATATATATATATATATATTATATTGTATATATATATATATTTTACATTACAATGGACATCTTATCAATCAGAGTTCTAGCTGCAATAGTCCATAGTAATTGTGAACATGACCAGATAGCATAATTTCACTAAGACCTTTTGATTGTTGTCATGTTCCATGTATGGCAACCTCTTGGAATTAGCGTCGTAAAATATCTTTCAGTAGTACAAATTCCAGTGAATCTAGTTCACCATTGCTAGTACTACCTGTGGTTACCAAGTGGCGCCACTATCTGTCCGCTAGGATGTTGACGACGTGATGGTGATTCTGGTTCTTTACACCAGGGGGTTTCATTGAGGTCGCATTCCAACTCAACATTGATCACAGTGGCTGGACAATGGTCAATGTGCATCAGTTGAGAGCTGACCAGTTTGTACTGGACTGTGTTCAATCCAGTGATGTAGTCACGCTTTCTGGACGCCTACAGAAAGATAACTACGCTTACTGGGACATCTCGTGGCAATCTGCCAATAGTAACTCACAGTCTGGGTGAAAATAAGATGTCTTATTTCTATAATATATATATATATATATATATATATATATATATATATATATATATATAATATATATAATATATATAATATATATATATATATATATATATATATATATATAATATATATATATATATAATATATATATATATATATTATATATATATATATATATATATATATATATATACATATATAACATATATATATATATATATATATATATATATATATATATATATATATATATATATTATGGTTAAACCAAATATATTTAGTGCACTACCCCTGCAAAATACCACTGTTTTTTTCTGTCTTGCCAAATACTTGCAGAAGTTGCTACCTGAAAACTAGACTTCACTAGCTAACACAATTAAATGCAAAATGACACCAGTTCCAAACCTAACTTGCAAAAAGAACAATTATCAAATAATTAAACGTAAGCAAAAGCACAGCTTTATTTTTTATGTAAATAATTGTACTAATTGAATAGTAACTATAAAGCTTAGCAGTTTAACATGTCATATCATATGAATCCACATATGTACAGAAAGCAGAATTTGAAATACCTATCAGCATTATTTTATGTACATGCAGTGTTACTGTCTAGCATTGTACCTAGATTATTGTAGTGAATTAAAACATGTTTCTTAGACTCCTTCAAATTTGGCTTAGGTCTGTAGATTTTTGTCAGCTGAGAACCTTCTAAATATGATATAACACACCTTCATAAATTTTTCAGTCTAATATAGAACTGCCCTTTAAGTGGTTGGCTAATGGTGTTTTGTGAAACTCCAATGGAAGATTTTAATTTCACATTAATTCTGGAGTTGAGTCTTGTATTCGCACAGTGCTTAACTGTGTCAACAAATCATCTCCATTTCTTGTTTCACACCTCCAAAATGTCACATGAAATAAAATAATTAAACAAATGTACAACACATATAATAATTCATCTCTTGACTAGTAATTATCAATTAATACAAAACATTACAAACCTTCTTTTGGTTTCCATAGCGTCGGCCGTCCCTGGGGCGTTTCACGCGGTCATGGATATGTTTAAATGTGTCGAGATGATTCGTTTTAATCCCAACTGGTCTACTAACCTGCAACAACAATTCATTTTCACAAACGAGTTTATTGCCATATAAGGATTCAAATTTCCTCGTAATAATACATATTGCTATAATCTACAGATTCATGCGGGATGGTGGTTAGAGAGTCAGCCTTTAAATCGGGAGATGTCAGTGTGGTAGTCTCAGATTCAGCTGTGCCTAGATTCGGGGAAATGCATACCTTGCATGTGCGCAGAAACACATTCCCATTTTTACCTGCTCAAATGTAGCATTGGTGACACACCTGGGCCAAGTTTCCTCAAAACACATACGGCACATGCCTTTTTATTAAAAATTTACGAATAACAATTGTATTGGAATGCTTGATTGATGACTAATGGAAACTATGTTGGTAAAAACAGAGAATCCTCGCCGGCTACCGTCGCTCCATCGCAGTCTCTGACACATGGGCCCGGCAAAATTATGAAACATTAACTAAAAGTCGTAAATATCACATTATCCAGAAGAAGAAATAGTAGAAAAGCATGTATATATATATATTATATATATATTGTATATATATATATATATATATATATATATATATATATATATATATATATACATATTATATATATATATATATATATATTCTGATATATATATACGTATGATAATATATATATATATATATATATATATATATATATATATATATATGCAGGAATGAAGTCTTAATATATAATAATATATATTAATTAATATATTAATATCATATATATATATATATATATATATATATATATATATATATATATATATATATATATATATGATATTAATATGACTTCATTCCTGCACAAAGATGTGATAATTTAATAAACTTTATCTAGACACCATCAAATATATGGCTAATGTACAAATCTAAAACACATAACATTGATTATAAGAGCCTAACAAATTACAGATGGCAAAGAAAATGTTAATAAGACAAAGTTTTAGTTTATGTAACTGAACGTGTTAGTAAAATTATTGTTAGATGAAATGATAAAGTAAATGCTTATAACAATATATAAAAATACACATTGATTAAATACAGTAAAGTAGATATTAAAATCAACATAACGTGAAGATAAATAAAACGAAACATTAATTAAAACTGTATGTATGAGTAGTACAAATATTAATTTATTATTTTTATATCTAGCTATAATAATTATAAGAACAGAACAAATAATTTCCTTCAGCTTACGTGGATGACTTACCGGGTGACTAGTCTGACTATAGGCATTGGTGGAACTGTAGTGAACCAATTGTTGTGTGGCTTAATACTCTCTCAGATTACTAAGTAACATTTCACAAAAACTAGAACAACAGAACAGTTAGAACTACTATATGTTATGATGAGATATATACTTATTACGCCAAGTGACTTCCCTTCTTGAGGATTTAGGTGTATTTAATTGACTTAATTATGGATGCATTATCTGCAGCACGATCTTTGTGAAAAAAAACGAATATATGCATTTTTCTAACCATTTTGGATTTTTTATGCAAAGCTGTGAACCAGTAGAGGATATAAAAATTAACAAATGTGATATGACTAAAACCCACGTTGAAAGAAAATAACGTGTCACCCTACATATCAACCCTTTGGTGAGACTAACAATGTGCATGACTTAGGCAGAAAGTAACGTCAAATACCTGGAGATGCGCCTGTTTGAGTCGTACGTAGAATTCATCATCCTCAAGTCCCCAACCCCAGTACTTGTTGGACATCCCATTCACCTGAAACACAGATTTCAAAAATAATTTTCTCAACGTGTAACATTTTGCACTCTAATACTGATGTTGGTGCAAGTGTGCAACAAAACTTGCCCACTGAACATAGTCAGTTTGATAATGAGATCTTCCACTGGAAAACAATATTACGGCATAACGTTATCAATGTATCAAAGAGCAATGTTGCTTAAATATAAACAAAACATTACTCTCAATGTGATTAATACTCAAATACATAATAAAAATTAAGATCCATAAAGAAACAAGTCAATTTTCTATTATAGAATTTTGAACTCCAGGTCACTTTTATACGGGGGTCAATATTCTATCTGACACCGGATTAAAACTGCTAATGCGAATGGGGTAGACGTTACCATAAGCCCACTATGGGAAGGCACAAGACAACTGTGGTCGACTGGACGGAATGTAACATGTGTACTCACAAGTCTGAAATGTTCCTTGTTCAGAAGCAAGATGCCCCCTACAAATGTCTTGTAATGATACCGGGGGTGCAGCTCAGGGGCAGCCATGTGGAAGGGCCCAGACTGAGGGTAACTGTAGTTGAGGTCAGGGTTCACAGGTAGTAGGTCAACATCGTGCATACAGATATAGTCGCAGTCGTAGGAACTTTCCAGGAAGCCTATGTTGATTAAGGATGCACGGTTGAACCTGAAAAACAATCAGCTGTAGTTTCAACGTATATATACTATATATCACTGACACCCCATTCTATGGGTGTCAGTGAGATATGATACTAACAAGAGTATTGATCGCACTACAGTAAATGATGATGCCTGGATGATAGCAGGATGATGATAGATGATAACATAGCACCTGATCTTTGGCTTTGCTAAGAAACAAACTAAAGTAACTCTATTTCCTGCAAAGCCTGATTACCTGGTAGTGTTTGCAACTATCATACCCAAATTAATATATCCTCATCAACAAAACTTCCAGATCAAGTTCCCACCACTTGATAACTTGTGCCATCCCACAGTCTTATGAAACATCATACCTTTTTCTTAACTGCTACCAACCCTTATCATTATTATAGTTATAAATGATAATAGTCTATCCTACTGCCAGTCCATAGTTGTTATTGTCTACCCAGTGTCTGCCCTTATTCTCCCTTCAGCTGATGTGTCAAGATAATAGATCTCTGTGTTCTAATCGGGCTGTGTCCTCACCTGTATGTGTCCACCTGGTTTATGACAAAGATCTGGTGCCTCACTCTCTGTGCATTCAGAAAATTGTGCATATGTGGAACGAACTCCAGCAATTCGTCGAATCGGTTCCGGAATGGCACTATCAGCGCCATCTTGTGGGGACCCCAGTTGGCCTCGTCCAATTCTTTCTCCACCCCATCCCTGATGATTCTTTCGTTGCTGTCTTTCAGTGGAACTTTGACTGGAGGGGCGCGGCTTATATATATAGGGGGGCGTGCTGCCCCCTGGGGAACACTTTTAGCTGGGCAGTCAGGGCATGGTCCGCATGAGTTCAGCTGATAGGCAATGATAAGGGTCGACAGGATGAGGAGTGCTCCGCAGCCAATGATAAACTTCTGTACTGTCATCGAATGCTTCATAAGATTCCTGGATTGCTTCCGCAAAGCGGTGTAGTTGCCATACAGTGGGCGTCTCATTTGTAGCATGTGCCAACTCAGCACTGATCATAAGAGTACTGCAAGTAGAATGAGACTTAAAATGTAACATGGCTTTATGCGCACACAAATACAGTATTCACATGATGATGTAACTGGCATTTGTAGTACTATGCTGGAAATGGCATGCAATGACTGAAATATTGATTGGTTATTCACTTATTGTGTTTTGGCTATAAGATATATTTATTGTCCCCATGGAGAAATTTTCTTGTGCAATTAACATCTATAATAAGTGCAATGTAAAGGGTGAATACGTGTGACCAATTTGCAAACCTAGAAATTCATATAATCATACACATTGTAGATAAAGGTACAAATGAATTTAAATAATTTCATTACACTAACATAAAATGATAAACAATGTAATCAACTGAGCATGTCAAGGACACACATTCCAGTCAAACCCTACTGTAGTATATTCACATAAAGTTTGAAACTAGTCACTGTCACTTACTTCTGCTGTAATAATCAAGCCAATAATCAACAGAGACCATAATTCTTGCTAGCAACGGAGTGGCATGATGGCACTCACTTATTAGAATGAACAACAAAAACGTTTACTAAGTAAAACATTGTGACAGCCTGCTACCAATCTCTGTTTTGGATCATCCTGTGATATAATGCCTTGGTCGTTGGTGCTATCAGCAATATTCAGCAAGAATTTTGACTCTTGTTTGAGTTGGAGACCAACGTGGAAACATGCTTGCTCTGAACTCAGTCTCAACTCAGTCTCAAATAAGATTCAATTCCCATCAAAAGTCAAAAAGATTATGTCTGTTCTGTAATTTATCTGTTCTATAAACTTTTTTTAATGCCACACCATAGAATGAATAAATTACACTGAATTAATTAGTTCCGACAATAAACCTGGTGACAAAATAGTGTTTGACAAATTCGTTATGGGATGATTAGCAACTCCAAGAACCAGAGAACGAGACAAATTCATGTATTATCGCCCAAAGTTTTATACTCACAAATCCCTTTCTTCCTATTATATTTGTAGCTATTACCCTACACATATCGCGGTATGTATGTTGCAACATATGAATGTGCTAAACTCGTTAGTTTTAAAGTTCTTTCCTGTTATCTTATAGTATGTGACGCGTAAATTTAGGTGACACGTCGATTGACATATAGCCTAGATCTCAACGTCACAACAACACAAAGTTTACAACGGGAACAGTAGCGACGTGGCACTTCACTAAGCAAGGATGGACGACGAGATAGACCAAGCAGCAAAGTTGGCAAGGGAAAAACATCCAAAAAGAAATGCAACACCGATTCAATATGGCACAGCCGGATTTCGAGCGAAGTAGGTTTTATATTATAGTTAACCGAGTTGGTGTACATTTAACATGATGCTACACGTCAAAGACCAGGAAGCCGGTATCAAATAGTCTGCGGACGGACCTTATGTTCCGGGTTGCAAGCGTAGCAAGCATTGGTTAGCGGCACTAAGGAAACGGGTACTTGGACTACTGACACCCGGCTTTTCATGATATTAATTTCAATCTAATTTCATTTGGCTTTCATGAATTATTATTTATTAATAAAGAATTTTTTATTTATTAATAAATATTTGTTTAAAACACAGGCGATCTTTTACTTTCTGACCTAACCATGAAAATGAAATATTACAACCTTACGTATCTTATAATTATATATACATACATATGCAACACCGGATGCATGCTATATAGATTACCAAATAAAATCATTTATATTCCTGTAAAAAATCAAAATCACAAAAAACTCGACAGCATTACATAGCTCAGCGATTATCATAACATTGGTATTTTATCGTGACGTTGCTACTTGCTACATAAATGAGCTTCAAAAATTCCAGTTTTATCCTAACTCTACACTAAACCTAACTAACCACAAACTTATCATAAACCATAAACCTTAACCCTACACTGCTAACAATCAGTTCCTCGGCACAATACCATGGTAATCACAGCTGCTACACGTAACTGCAGCCAATGATGTCGAGTTGTTAGAAAGTTTTTCAGTTCTCCATATGAATATTGTCTTTTTATTGAGCAATGTGAACTACATGTACAATAAGCATTGATTCAAAGTCAAAGAACTGAAAGTTGAAATGCTTAACAATGCTGATGTTAAAAAATAAGCATAATTTATCTGCTGATCCAGGGTCACATAATATTAACAAACTGTCTGTTCATGAAAATAGTAACACACACACACATGCACACACACACATGCACAAACCCATGCACGCACACATACACACGCACATGCACACACACACACAGTCACACACACCTATGAATATACAGTAAGATACATTCACATGGTATTTATTGTATTTTACTGTGAAACCTTTCAATGATTGCAGGAGTTCTATGCTGGACTATGTCCTCTACAGAATGGGTCTGCTGGCTGTGCTGCGGTCTAAGTACAAGACAGGTAAGTGGAGGGGATGGACATTTATCAAAACAAATCCATTCTTGGACCTTACTACAGATGTTGATATGTTCTGATTATACATTAATTTAAATTTTTTCTTTTCATGTGTTGTTTACTATTTAAAAAATGCACGTATAAAGCTATGTTACACATGACGCATGCATTAGACAAAAGTAAAGACTGTTAAAACTGTCAACAAAACAGAATTAATAAATGTTAAAATATTTGTTTTGTTTCAAACATATTTTAAACACAACATATTTTAAATTGTATATTTAAATTGAGTGTACTACGTTTGAGAATGTGTGAGGTTTTAAGTTTTCTAGAGCACTATTGACCAATGTGAATGAGTGAATTTTAATTACTATTAATATAAATTAATTTTAATGATTCTGCTAGTTTACACTCTTCACTATGTTAGTTGGATACATGTGGCTAAAGTTACTGACTGATTGGTCTTCTTGGAATTGGGAAATTAAAATAACTTCCCTTCCCTTCCAGTGACCTAAGGGAGCTACTGTAAAGTTCTTCAAAAATGCACAATTATAAATGGTTTTTTCAAACATATAATGTGACATAGTGTGAAGAAATAAGATTGAGCTGTGGGTGTCTTACAAAAGGGGGACACCTTGTGACATGTGAACTGAGGAAGTGGACACTATCCATAGGACTGGGAGGACAGGTGTGGTCTTGGTGGACAGTCACGTATTAGGTGTCATTTTATGAGCTTGTTGTTGGTGACATGTTTGAGCTGTCTTGTCATTGAACAGGTGTCATGTTGCAACAGTGACATTTATGTGACACTTGTGTAAGTAGCTGGGCTTGACCCAGGATATAATAGTGACACTGTTCAGATAACAGCTATTCAGATGCTCTGCATCAACTTATCCAGACAGACAGACAGACAGACAGGCAGTCTGACAGACAGACAGACAGACAGACAGACAGACAGACAGACAGACAGACAGACAGACAGACAGACAGACAGACAGACAGACAGACAGACAGACAGACAGACAGACAGACAGACAGACAGACAGACAGACAGACAGACAGACAGACAGACAGACAGACAGACAGACAGACAGACAGACAGACAGACAGACAGACAGACAGAAGGCCACCGAGACAGACAGTCTGACAGACAGACAGACAGACAGACAGACAGACAGACAGACAGACAGACAGACAGACAGACAGAAGGCCACAGAGACTGACAGACAGACAGACAGACAGACAGACAGACAGAAGGCCACAGAGACTGACAGACAGACAGACAGACAGACAGACAGACAGACAGACAGACAGACAGAAGGATAATTTATTTTGACCATGCAGGAATTTTACAACTTAAACTTAAAACTACGAACTACGTAGCCATGCTACATGTGGCTGCTCCAAAACCAGCTCTTCGACATTGTTGATGTTGGAAGGACCCACCATTGGTCTGATATGAATCTTCACAATTGACATGGTTGTTGTTGATGTTGGAAGGGGCCACTGGTGGTCTGATTGTGAATGTTCGCAATTGACATGGTTGTTGCATGTTGATGTTGGAAGGGGCCACTGGTGGTCTGATTGTGAATGTTCACAATTGACATGGTTGTTGTTGGAAGGGGCCACTGGTGGTCTGACTGTGAATGTTGATACAGTTGTTGTTGATGTTGTTCAAGGATCCACCATTGGGCTGATAGTGACGGCCTCCCACAACCCCGAGGAAGACAATGGGGTGAAGCTGATTGACCCAATGGGAGAGATGCTGGAGAGGTCGTGGGAACACTACGCGACCCAGTTGGTTAATGCCAGGTAAATGATGACATTAGATGTGTAAACATCAACACTGCCTTCCTGACATGAACACTACAGTTTTTAGGCATAACATCATGACCATCGACGCACAACAGTTGTATTAAATATTGTCATAATTATGATTAATATTGCTTATAAACAAGATGGGGTATGTACATAATGTAAAACAGCCAAACATGGGGTCAGATCCAGACACATTCAACTGCATTTAAATGTAATATATCCATTATTTGCATTTGAAAAATTGTAGCAAAAATATTGCAGTTGAAAGGATTTTAACAGTATTTGAAAAAACAAATATTTTTCAAATGCTGATTTCAAATTGAATGTATTCATGGGAATTTCAAAGAGGATTTTCATTTGCATTTAATTACTTTTCAACACATTTGACCCCATGTCTGAAAGCAGTAAAGTTGCCTTGGAAATGCAGTGGTGGAGAACGGCTTTATGTGTTTATGGCTGATAGTTTAAAACAATCCTGAAGTGCATATGATGATGCTATTTTGGGCTCTGTGAACTTCCGATGCTCTCGTTAACTGCTTGTGTATCTCGTCTGTCTCCAGCGATGATGATCTCAACAGTGTCCTACGAGGTATCATTGACCAGGCGTCTATAAAGACAGAAGTGGCAGTGAAAGTGGTCATTGCCAGAGATACCAGGTCAGCCATCTTGTTTACGCGGCCGTAGTTACGTATGATGTACCGACGAACCTCGCTTTAATAACACCTCCGTAATACAACCAGTATTCAATTAAGTGTAGACAATTAGTCCAGCTAATAAGGTCACCTTTCTAATCAGGTAACATTTGTCCACTCCCATTGGTGAGTTTTGAAACGGTCAAAATCTACGATGATACAGATAGGCTCGTTAAACCACATGCAAACTTTCAGCTCAGTAAAGGCAAAACTGGTGAAGATGTGGATCCGCAGACAGACAGAAACATTGTTTTATAATATAGATGTACATACAGTAACACACATGCATGCACACATCCACACATGTGTTTACATGATTATGCACACATATCATGCATGTTTCACAGTCCATTAAGTTTCTGACCATGTCCACTGCCCCGGTGTTGGTTGCAGACCGAGCAGTGTGCCCCTCTCTCTGGCCGCCCAGGACGGTGTCCAGGTCCTTGGTGGACAGGCAATTGACTATGGTAAGTCTGTGGTCAGTTTTCATATCGACACTCAGCTGGTTTAGATTAGTAATACGTGTAGTAATGTCTTGGATAGCATCTTTAAAAGTGACACATTTCTCTTTTTTCAATCCGTAATTTATTACAATCTCTTACATCATAATATGAGATTATGTGTGTGTTGTACATTTATGCCAAAGTTGTAATTAGTTATGAACGGGACATTTATCCCCTGATTTCATTATGTTTCTGTATAATTGATTATTATTATTATTATTACAACACAGCAAGAAATTATAAAAGCACATGAAACACACCCATCTAAGAAATAGTAAACCATAGAAAATATTGTCTATTTTATGAAAAAGAGGTAGAAGACTATTTTAGAAATGTTAGAACTGCTTAATAGATAGCAATCCATTTCATAGAGTTATTTCATAGCAGAGTTATTTAATAAGCGATAAACCATTTAAGAAAAAGCATTTAAGACAATGGCGAATTCAGTATAATAATCAATTAACAAAGTTCTGACTCATAATCATTGACCTTTTCATCTGTGTAATTCTTTCAGGTTTGCTGATTACGCCTCAGTTGCACTACATTGTGCGGTGTATGAATACGAGGGGTGCATACGGTGATCCGACTGAGGCTGGCTACTACACCAAGATAGCCAGTGCCTTCCTCAAACTGCGGGGTGGGGTAAGTAGCATAGCTCCATGGGGCAACTAATGTTTGGCATTTTTGGCAAATTTGAGATTTTAAAGATGCCTCCTTGAATATTCGTCCATTTTAAAATAATTGTTTTTAATATTAACTTAAACCTACTTTTTGCATACTTTCCTGTGGCACATTACAAATGTATTATAAAATATTTGCTTTTGTCACCAGAAATATCCTGTTTACTGTGCCGGAAAGATTTTATGATGATCGTCTTTTACCTGTTTTCTACATCGCACTAGATGTTTCACACACTTGTTATTGGGTTGTGCTATATTTAGGATGGTTCCCATGGCAACTACCACCCGGTGGTGCAAGTGGATGGAGCCAATGGCGTTGGGGCACCGAAGCTGCAAAGCATCATTCCCTACCTAAACGGAATGTTGGGGATTAAAATCAGCAACGACGGAAGCTCGGGAAAACTCAATCACAATGTAAGTAACTAAGTATATGTCTTCCCTCTAAATGTGATGTCTCCATGATGCAATATTTCTTACAGAAGCCGTTCTTACTGCAATTCCACTGCTAATTACAGCATTAAACGTAATATCTTTTTTATGCATTTCAGTACTTTCACTGTGTGTAATCTTGTATAACTTTATTTGACCTAATGTCACCTTGTATGACCTTGAGTTGTGTTCTCCCACAGTGTGGCGCAGACTTTGTAAAAGTGCAACAGAAAGCTCCAGAAGGTAAAACAAAATCCTTCACATTTTGTTGTTTACTGAAATCTAAAATGCTCTTATAGAACAAAACAAAACATTTCATTCATCCAGCAAGTGTTCGTTTCTCATTTCATGCATGACACCAGAACAACTCTTATTAATTTTTTAACTTATTCTTAGAATTTTCTATTATCCATCCATATAGTATTCTTAACAAGTCACGAGGAATACAATCTGTTAATACTTTGATGGATTTCACTGCATGTCATAAAACATTATTGCAGTTACCCCCCTGGTAATTTGTCAATCTTGTCTTACTAAAAAATGTACATCACTGGTAGGTGTTTGTAAGCATTCAATCCACTAATTATTTTCTGTTTTTGTTTTAGGGATGAGGGTTGAGCCGAATCAGAGATGTGTTTCGTTTGATGGGGATGGGGATAGGATCGTCTTCTTCTACCAGGACCAGAGTGAGTGGTTGTCAATTGTCATTGTCAAATACTGTCATGTGACACTGAACTTTAATGCTTACAGTATCACTCAGTCAGGAGATTCTACGTTTAAATCCTGCTGTGGTGTTTTCAAATATTCACTCTGCATTGGTCCATTTAACTCGGCTGGCTATGAGTACTCATGCCAAAAAATATTAACACACGCAGTTCACAATGATTTGCCAGTTATCTAAAACTGTACAAAGGTATCATTATCAAGTAACGTGTAAAGCATAATTGCTACATATGTTTGCAAAATTAAAAATAAACAACCACCTGTCAACATTATTCAAATTTAAACAACACATAAATTGTGCCATAAGGACACTCAATAACCATATAAGCTATGCTACACATTTATTAATGTTTATTTAATATTTTTGGGAATAATTTTATTTGGGTGATGTGTCTGATATTGTTAAATTTGTTTATATAAGGGTGGCACCTCGATAGTAACTATTACTGTCTCAGAGGAATCTCCTGACCAATTTTTTCAATCTCATATATTATACCATGTATGAAATAAGTTTATGTATAATTTGTATTATTTTTCACATGAATATATAATATTGTATTATATAAATTATGGTTTGAGTAAAAGCACATTGTACTTCTTCTTCAAACAGATAGTGGTTGATGTCTGTGCACAGATAATCATTGTCCCTTAATTGCAGTGTTGTTGAAGAGAAATTGAGACGGTGTTCAATTGAACAAGTCTGCTAGGGAATGAAATATAAAGCACTTTGAACAGTTCAAAACATATGTTATATAAGAATATATTACATCTTATATATATGTGTATATATATATATATATATATATAATATGTAATATATTCTTATAATAAAATGTGCAAAAAGTAATACATCATATGACATCTCTTAGATAGTATTGTCACCTTTATACTGTCATCTGTCATTAACTCCATGCTAATATTCATGAATTGATTATGGTCAAGATGTAAAAATAGATAGTTTATGTTAAATAACATGATTTAGCCTTATCGATAAGGATTAGCCAACTTTTAGTTGTGGCTGCCTGGAATGTGACATAAAGACTTTGCTGCAGGTGGAAAGTTCTTCTTGGTGGATGGAGATAAGATTGCAACACTTGTAAGTTGTGCCAATAATTAACAGCATACATTAGTGTGTTAGTCATGTCTATACAAAAATCTGTGCTTACATTTACATATGAATACTTAGTTTGATATTGTTTTGTTAATTTAAAAAAACAGTTGGAGATGATGAGGATTAATATTCCTGATTTATGTTATAACAATTATTTGGATTTATCTGTGGATGTATCATGTAATAACTATGTAGATATTTATCAGTTATTGTATATGTATAATATATATATATATATATATATATATATATATATATATATATATATATATATATATAATTAATGTAATGTAATGTAATATAATATATATATATATATATATATATATATATTAAAATATATATATATATATATATATATATATATATATATATCATTGCCTACAATATATCTGCATTTTTGCATAAACTGGTTCAACATGATTTCTGCCTCCCAATCTGACATTTATGCAAGGAACAACACAGACACATGTATAGACACGAACAAGTCTAAATGGAGACATCTGTTTATTATAATACACTAAGGTATGAGCTTTTTTACACACAGTAATAATTAAGAGAAAGAATTGTGAACTCTGCAACCCGGTGCCAGGCCTGTGACATGAGCCCACACTAGTCTCCTGGCCCTCAGACTGCTAGAGCCCACATTTCCAAATATAAAGCAGTAGCTGTATTCCTAGAACAATGGAAAGGAATGACATATAATCATGCAGAGCTTGTTATGTGTTAATTAAAATCCAACATAATTAACTAAAAAAAATTCTGAATACCAGGCTACCTGCTGCCTAAAACACTAGTACCGGTAGTGTACAATTATAATAATCCCAAATGTGGAGGTATGTCGCCAAAATAATCCTATATCAGAAGTGGAAAGGCATACAAAATCTCCTGCATTAAAACCATTTCAACACCTCCAGTGCCAACCCTGTGTTCACAATCAAATACAAATGGGGGAAGCATAGAGACCTATAAACTCTTCCAATGATGATGTACAAATCATATACAATATACTTGTACAGTGTGTAGGGAAGACGGTGGGTCAGAATTTACACACATCTGCCCCTTTAAGCTTATGCAAATGGAGTGCAGAGTCAATGGTGGGATCCCATGAAGGGGATGCAGATTTGCATACATTGGGTCAAACTCATGTCTGCCTCCCATTCTGACATATCCGCAAGTTTGGATGATGCTCTGCAATAATCAGAAGAGGGCAGCACTAGTCATGCCTTGCTGATTCATCAGAACTGAAGGTAAAGAACACAGAAATTGCATGAAACCAGTTTATACAAAAACGCATAAATGATATTGTTGATATACGAATATATGATCATCGTGCAATAATTATTTTAACTGTTCTTATGCATCTGTACGATGTAGTTCTCCTGTTTGTCACCAGTTGGCAGGCTACCTCAAGGAGGTGGTGGCACAGTCAGGACTTGAGCTCAAGTTTGGCTTGGTGCAGACGGCTTATGCAAATGGCAGCTCAACCGATTACATCAACAACAAACTGGTACGTCCCTGCTGTTAAATTATATAACCATCCATATTTACTAGTAAAATTCACTGCATATTGTTTGTCTTTAAACAGTAACTGATGTACTACGTTTTTTTTAGCTGAAACCAGTATTTTTAACTTTGCATTCTGTGTAAAGCTAAATGAACTTAAATGTTCATTTGTAGGCGGCCATTTTACTTTTTTTAATAAAGTTCACCATCTGTCAGATTAGCTAATATCAACACTTGATTTGTTAACGTGTTCTTAAGTAAATGTTTGAGCAAGAAACTGTAAGAGTTTCACGTACATTGCACAAATATTCATATTTTTAGGCGGGTTTTTTATTTGTGCTCATGAACTGTTCGTTTCCGTCAGAACGTACACGTGGTCTGTGTTCCCACTGGCGTCAAATACCTCCATCATGAGGCTATGAACTTTGACATTGGGGTTTACTTTGAAGCAAATGGCCATGGAACGGTAAGTTACTTCAGCAGTGCATATATTCATCCCATAATGGAGATCTCAAATGCTTTATGTCAATAACTCATTAGTTCCATGTTACGTTGAAAAGTTGTCAGCAGTTTCCACTTTTAATATGTTGACAACATTTGCCAATAATTTTTTTTGTGCAAAATTACACAAGGTCAGTGTATCTGTGACACTTGACAGAAGTTTGTTATCTACAGAGCATGTGTCCAGAGATAACCACAGACCATATATCCAGAGATAACCAGAGACCATGTATCCAGAGATAACATCAGACCATGTATTCAGAGATAACCACAGACCATGTATCCAGAGATAACCTCAGACCATGTATCCAGAGATAACCACATACCATGTATCCAGAGATAACCTCAGACATAACCACAGATAACCACAGACCATGTATCCAGAGATAACCACAGATCATGTATCCAGAGGTAACCACAGACCATGTATCCAGAGATAACCTCAGACCATGTATCCAGAGATAACCTCAGACCATGTATCCAGAGATAACCACAGACCATGTATCCAGAGATAACCACACACCATGTGTCCAGAGATAACCACAGACCATGTATCCAGAGATAACCACAGACCATGTATCCAGAGATAACCTCAGACCATGTATCCAGAGATAACCTCAGACCATGTATTCAGAGATAACCACAGACCATGTATCCAGAGATAACCTCAGACCATGTATCCAGAGATAACCACAGACCATGTATCCAGAGATAACCACAGACCATGTATCCAGAGATAACCTCAGACCATGTATCCAGAGATAACCACAGACCATGTATCCAGAGATAACCTCAGACCATGTATCCAGAGATAGCCACAGACCTTGTATCCAGAGATAACCACAGACCATGTATCCATAGATAACCACAGACCATGTATCCAGAGATAACCACACACCATGTGTCCAGAGATAACCACAGACCATGTATCCAGAGATAACCTCAGACCATGTATCCAGAGATAACCACAGACCATGTATCCAGAGATAACCACATACCATGTATCCAGAGATAACCTCAGACATAATCACAGATAACCACAGACCATGTATCCAGAGATAACCACAGATCATGTATCCAGAGATAACCACATACCATGTATCCAGAGATAACCTCAGACCATGTATCCAGAGATAACCTCAGACCATGTATCCAGAGATAACCACACACCATGTGTCCAGAGATAACCACAGACCATGTATCCAGAGATAACCACAGACCATGTATCCAGAGATAACCTCAGACCATGTATCCAGAGCTAACCTCAGACCATGTATTCAGAGATAACCATAGACCATGTATCCAGAGATAACCTCAGACCATGTATCCAGAGATAACCACAGACCATGTATCCAGAGATAACCACAGACCATGTATCCAGAGATAACCTCAGACCATGTATTCAGAGATAACCACAGACCATGTATCCAGAGATAGCCACAGACCTTGTATCCAGAGATAACCACAGACCATGTATCCATAGATAACCACAGACCATGTATCCAGAGATAACCACACACCATGTGTCCAGAGATAACCACAGACCATGTATCCAGAGATAACCACAGACCATGTATCCAGAGATAACCACAGACCATGTATCCAGAGATAACCACAGACCATGTATCTAGAGATACCCACAGACCAGATATCCAGAGATAACCACAGACCACGTATCCAGAGATAACCACAGACCATGTATCTAGAGATAACCATAGACCATATATCCAGAGATAACCATAGACCATATATCCAGAGATAACCACAGACCATGTATCCAGAGATAACCACAGACCATGTATCCAGAGATAAACAGAGCAGTGTAAATGCATATTGGCATATTGAGCTTAGCAGAATATTGTTCTGATTTTGTACAGGTGTTTCCCGTTGTATATTTGGTTCTACCTCCAGGTGCTGTTCAGTGACGCAGCCACTAGGACGATACAAACAGCTGCAGCTAATCAGAAGTATGTATGTTTACATGTTTTGTAAAATAAACTTTTATTAACAAGATTGTCTGTTTAAACATTTTGTAAAATGTTGATATATATTATCAAGCCGTAGTAATAACACTTAAGTCAAGGAAGACGTGGTAAATATGTAGCTGTGCCAGAGTTATATGTAATAAGTTTGTATTATCAGTGTGAAATGACAGTGGTTACTTTTTCCAAAACGAACTATCGATACATATGTATGAAGATTCACTGCTAGTTTTGAGCATGGTTTATTTATGACAGAGCTATCAGTTGTGTCTAATTCATGCCTCTTTATTCTAGCATGTTGCCTGACCAGAAAATGGCTGCTGCGAGACTTCAAACTATGATTGACCTCATCAACCAGGTGTGTTCTCCTTGTTACCTGTTGTACAGGGGTGAGGGGCAGTTCTAATGCTACCAAATCATTCTGTTAGTACTTTCTGTCCACAGCACTCTGTAACCCTCTCTCCATCTAATGTTTGTTTCATCTCCCTCCTCCCTCCTCCCTCCTCCCTCCTCCCTCCTCCCTCCTCCCTCCCTCCCTCCTCCTCCTCCCCTCCTCCCTCCTCCCTCCTCCCTCCTTTTTTCCCTTTTCCCTTTCCTCCCTCCTCCCCCTCCCTCCCCAGCTGCTGCCTTCCCCTCTTCTTTGCTCCTGATGTTTTTGTGTTTCTCCTCATCCTTTGCATCCTTTCTAATACCTGCCCATCTTTCCTTTTTCCCTCAAAACTTCCCTTTCCCCAGCTCCTTTGCCATTCAAGTCTCTCACCCTAATAACAGTTGTCTCTCTCAGAATCCTCTCTCCAATGAACAGTTCGTCTCTCTCAGAATCACTCTTCGTCCAATGAACAGTTCGTCTCTCTCAGAATCACTCTTCGTCCGATGAACAGTTTGTCTCTTCAGAATCACTCTTCGTCCATGAACAGTTCGTCTCTCCAGAATCACTCTTCATCCAATGAACAGTTCGTCTCTCTCAGAATCACTCTTCGTCCAATGAACAGTTCGTCTCTCTCAGAATCACTCTTCGTCCAATGAACAGTTCGTCTCTCTCAGAATCACTCTTCGTCCAATGAACAGTTCGTCTCTCTCAGAATCACTCTTCGTCCGATGAACAGTTCGTCTCTCTCAGAATCACTCTTCGTCCGATGAACAGTTCGTCTCTCTCAGAATCACTCTTCGTCCAATGAACAGTTCGTCTCTCTCAGAATCACTCTTCGTCCAATGAACAGTTCGTCTCTCTCAGAATCACTCTTCGTCCAATGAACAGTTCGTCTCTCTCAGAATCACTCTTCGTCCAATGAACAGTTCGTCTCTCTCAGAATCACTCTTCGTCCATGAACAGTTCGTCTCTCTCAGAATCACTCTTCGTCCAATGAACAGTTCGTCTCTCTCAGAATCACTCTTCGTCCAATGAACAGTTCGTCTCTCTCAGAATCACTCTTCGTCCAATGAACAGTTCGTCTCTCTCAGAATCACTCTTCGTCCAATGAACAGTTCGTCTCTCTCAGAATCACTCTTCGTCCAATGAACAGTTCGTCTCTCTCAGAATCACTCTTCGTCCAATGAACAGTTCGTCTCTCTCAGAATCACTCTTCGTCCAATGAACAGTTCGTCTCTCTCAGAATCACTCTTCTCCAATGAACAGTTCGTCTCTCTCAGAATCACTCTTCGTCCAATGAACAGTTCGTCTCTCTCAGAATCACTCTTCTCCAATGAACAGTTCGTCTCTCTCAGAATCACTCTTCATCCAATGAACAGTTCGTCTCTCTCAGAATCACTCTTCGTCCAATGAACAGTTCGTCTCTCTCAGAATCACTCTTCGTCCAATGAACAGTTCGTCTCTCTCAGAATCACTCTTCGTCCAATGAACAGTTCGTCTCTCTCAGAATCACTCTTCGTCCAATGAACAGTTCGTCTCTCTCAGAATCACTCTTCTCCAATGAACAGTTCGTCTCTCTCAGAATCACTCTTCGTCCAATGAACAGTTCGTCTCTCTCAGAATCAGTCTTCATCCAATGAACAGTTCGTCTCTCTCAGAATCACTCTTCGTCCAATGAACAGTTCGTCTCTCTCAGAATCACTCTTCGTCCAATGAACAGTTCGTCTCTCTCAGAATCACTCTTCGTCCAATGAACAGTTCGTCTCTCTCAGAATCACTCTTCATCCAATGAACAGTTCGTCTCTCTCAGAATCACTCTTCATCCAATGAACAGTTCGTCTCTCTCAGAATCATCTTCTCCAATGAACAGTTCGTCTCTCTCAGAATCATCTTCTCCAATGAACAGTTCGTCTCTCTCAGAATCACTCTTCTCCAATGAACAGTTCGTCTCTCTCAGAATCACTCTTCATCCAATGAACATTTGTCTCTCTCAGAATCACTCTTCATCCAATGAACAGTTCGTCTCTCTCAGAATCACTCTTCATCCAATGAACAGTTCGTCTCTCTCAGAATCACTCTTCGTCCAATGAACAGTTCGTCTCTCTCAGAATCACTCTTCGTCCAATGAACAGTTCGTCTCTCTCAGAATCACTCTTCTCCAATGAACATTGTCTCTCTCAGAATCACTCTTCGTCCAATGAACAGTTCGTCTCTCTCAGAATCACTCTTCATCCAATGAACAGTTCGTCTCTCTCAGAATCACTCTTCGTCCAATGAACAGTTCGTCTCTCTCAGAATCACTCTTCGTCCAATGAACAGTTCGTCTCTCTCAGAATCACTCTTCGTCCAATGAACAGTTCGTCTCTCTCAGAATCACTCTTCGTCCAATGAACAGTTCGTCTCTCTCAGAATCACTCTTCTCCAATGAACAGTTCGTCTCTCTCAGAATCATCTTCGTCCAATGAACAGTTCGTCTCTCTCAGAATCACTCTTCGTCCAATGAACAGTTCGTCTCTCTCAGAATCACTCTTCGTCCAATGAACAGTTCGTCTCTCTCAGAATCAGTCTTCGTCCAATGAACAGTTCGTCTCTCTCAGAATCACTCTTCGTCCAATGAACAGTTCGTCTCTCTCAGAATCAGTCTTCGTCCAATGAACAGTTCGTCTCTCTCAGAATCACTCTTCGTCCAATGAACAGTTCGTCTCTCTCAGAATCACTCTTCGTCCAATGAACAGTTCGTCTCTCTCAGAATCACTCTTCCCCCAAATGAACAGTTCGTCTCTCTCAGAATCACTCTTCTCCAATGAACATTCGTCTCTCTCAGAATCACTCTTCATCCAATGAACAGTTCGTCTCTCTCAGAATCACTCTTCATCCAATGAACAGTTCGTCTCTCTCAGAATCACTCTTCATCCAATGAACAGTTCGTCTCTCTCAGAATCACTCTTCATCCAATGAACAGTTCGTCTCTCTCAGAATCACTCTTCATCCAATGAACAGTTCGTCTCTCTCAGAATCACTCTTCGTCCAATGAACAGTTCGTCTCTCTCAGAATCACTCTTCGTCCAATGAACAGTTCGTCTCTCTCAGAATCACTCTTCATCCAATGAACAGTTCGTCTCTCTCAGAATCACTCTTCATCCAATGAACAGTTCGTCTCTCTCAGAATCACTCTTCATCCAATGAACAGTTCGTCTCTCTCAGAATCACTCTTCGTCCAATGAACAGTTCGTCTCTCTCAGAATCACTCTTCGTCCAATGAACAGTTCGTCTCTCTCAGAATCACTCTTCATCCAATGAACAGTTCGTCTCTCTCAGAATCACTCTTCGGTCCAATTTTGAAAACAGTTCGTCTCTCTCAGAATCACTCTTCGTCCAATGAACAGTTCGTCTCTCTCAGAATCACTCTTCTCCAATGAACAGTTCGTCTCTCTCGGAATCACTCTTCTCCAATGAACAGTTCGTCTCTCTCGGAATCACTCTTCGTCCAATGAACAGTTCGTCTCTCTCAGAATCACTCTTCGTCCAATGAACAGTTCGTCTCTCTCAGAATCACTCTTCGTCCAATGAACAGTTCGTCTCTCTCAGAATCACTCTTCGTCCAATGAACAGTTCGTCTCTCTCAGAATCACTCTTCGTCCAATGAACAGTTCGTCTCTCTCAGAATCACTCTTCGTCCAATGAACAGTTCGTCTCTCTCAGAATCACTCTTCCCCAATGAACATTTGTCTCTCTCAGAATCACTCTTCCCCAATGAACAGTTCGTCTCTCTCAGAATCACTCTTCGTCCAATGAACAGTTCGTCTCTCTCAGAATCACTCTTCGTCCAATGAACATTTTGTCTCTCTCAGAATCACTCTTCTCCAATGAACATTTGTCTCTCTCAGAATCAGTCTTCATCCAATGAACAGTTCGTCTCTCTCAGAATCACTCTTCGTCCAATGAACACTTTGTCTCTCTCAGAATCACTCTTCGTCCAATGAACACTTTGTCTCTCTCAGAATCAGTCTTCGTCCAATGAACAGTTCGTCTCTCTCAGAATCACTCTTCGTCCAATGAACAGTTCGTCTCTCTCAGAATCACTCTTCGTCCAATGAACAGTTCGTCTCTCTCAGAATCACTCTTCATCCAATGAACAGTTTGTCTCTCTCAGAATCACTCTTCATCCAATGAACAGTTCGTCTCTCTCAGAATCACTCTTCGTCCAATGAACAGTTCGTCTCTCTCAGAATCACTCTTCGTCCAATGAACATTTGTCTCTCTCAGAATCATCTTCTCCAATGAACAGTTCGTCTCTCTCAGAATCACTCTTCGTCCAATGAACAGTTCGTCTCTCTCAGAATCACTCTTCGTCCAATGAACAGTTCGTCTCTCTCAGAATCACTCTTCGTCCAATGAACAGTTCGTCTCTCTCAGAATCACTCTTCTCCAATGAACAGTTCGTCTCTCTCAGAATCACTCTTCTCCAATGAACAGTTCGTCTCTCTCAGAATCACTCTTCGTCCAATGAACAGTTCGTCTCTCTCAGAATCACTCTTCATCCAATGAACAGTTCGTCTCTCTCAGAATCACTCTTCGTCCAATGAACAGTTCGTCTCTCTCAGAATCACTCTTCGTCCAATGAACAGTTCGTCTCTCTCAGAATCACTCTTCGTCCAATGAACAGTTCGTCTCTCTCGGAATCACTCTTCGTCCAATGAACAGTTCGTCTCTCTCGGAATCACTCTTCGTCCAATGAACAGTTCGTCTCTCTCAGAATCACTCTTCTCCAATGAACAGTTCGTCTCTCTCAGAATCACTCTTCGTCCAATGAACAGTTCGTCTCTCTCAGAATCACTCTTCTCCAATGAACAGTTCGTCTCTCTCAGAATCACTCTTCGTCCAATGAACAGTTCGTCTCTCTCAGAATCACTCTTCGTCCAATGAACAGTTCGTCTCTCTCAGAATCACTCTTCATCCAATGAACAGTTCGTCTCTCTCAGAATCACTCTTCATCCAATGAACAGTTCGTCTCTCTCAGAATCACTCTTCGTCCAATGAACAGTTCGTCTCTCTCAGAATCACTCTTCGTCCAATGAACAGTTCGTCTCTCTCAGAATCACTCTTCGTCCAATGAACACTTTGTCTCTCTCAGAATCACTCTTCGTCCAATGAACATTTGTCTCTCTCAGAATCAGTCTTCATCCAATGAACAGTTCGTCTCTCTCAGAATCACTCTTCGTCCAATGAACACTTTGTCTCTCTCAGAATCACTCTTCGTCCAATGAACACTTTGTCTCTCTCAGAATCAGTCTTCGTCCAATGAACAGTTCGTCTCTCTCAGAATCACTCTTCGTCCAATGAACAGTTCGTCTCTCTCAGAATCACTCTTCGTCCAATGAACAGTTCGTCTCTCTCAGAATCACTCTTCATCCAATGAACAGTTTGTCTCTCTCAGAATCACTCTTCATCCAATGAACAGTTCGTCTCTCTCAGAATCACTCTTCATCCAATGAACAGTTCGTCTCTCTCAGAATCACTCTTCGTCCAATGAACACTTTGTCTCTCTCAGAATCAGTCTTCATCCAATGAACAGTTCGTCTCTCTCAGAATCAGTCTTCGTCCAATGAACAGTTCGTCTCTCTCAGAATCAGTCTTCGTCCAATGAACAGTTCGTCTCTCTCAGAATCACTCTTCGTCCAATGAACAGTTCGTCTCTCTCAGAATCACTCTTCGTCCAATGAACAGTTCGTCTCTCTCAGAATCACTCTTCGTCCAATGAACAGTTCGTCTCTCTCAGAATCACTCTTCGTCCAATGAACATTTGTCTCTCTCAGAATCAGTCTTCTCCAATGAACAGTTCGTCTCTCTCAGAATCAGTCTTCGTCCAATGAACAGTTCGTCTCTCTCAGAATCACTCTTCGTCCAATGAACAGTTCGTCTCTCTCAGAATCAGTCTTCGTCCAATGAACAGTTCGTCTCTCTCAGAATCACTCTTCGTCCAATGAACAGTTCGTCTCTCTCAGAATCACTCTTCGTCCAATGAACAGTTCGTCTCTCTCAGAATCACTCTTCGTCCAATGAACAGTTCGTCTCTCTCAGAATCACTCTTCGTCCAATGAACAGTTCGTCTCTCTCAGAATCACTCTTCGTCCAATGAACACTTTGTCTCTCTCAGAATCACTCTTCGTCCAATGAACACTTTGTCTCTCTCAGAATCAGTCTTCGTCCAATGAACAGTTCGTCTCTCTCAGAATCACTCTTCGTCCAATGAACAGTTCGTCTCTCTCAGAATCACTCTTCGTCCAATGAACAGTTCGTCTCTCTCAGAATCACTCTTCATCCAATGAACAGTTTGTCTCTCTCAGAATCACTCTTCATCCAATGAACAGTTCGTCTCTCTCAGAATCACTCTTCATCCAATGAACAGTTCGTCTCTCTCAGAATCACTCTTCGTCCAATGAACAGTTCGTCTCTCTCAGAATCATCTTCATCCAATGAACAGTTCGTCTCTCTCAGAATCATCTTCTCCAATGAACAGTTCGTCTCTCTCAGAATCATCTTCATCCAATGAACAGTTCGTCTCTCTCAGAATCATCTTCGTCCAATGAACAGTTCGTCTCTCTCAGAATCACTCTTCTCCAATGAACAGTTCGTCTCTCTCAGAATCACTCTTCGTCCAATGAACAGTTCGTCTCTCTCAGAATCACTCTTCGTCCAATGAACAGTTCGTCTCTCTCAGAATCACTCTTCGTCCAATGAACAGTTCGTCTCTCTCAGAATCACTCTTCGTCCAATGAACAGTTCGTCTCTCTCAGAATCACTCTTCTCCAATGAACAGTTCGTCTCTCTCAGAATCACTCTTCGTCCAATGAACAGTTCGTCTCTCTCAGAATCACTCTTCGTCCAATGAACAGTTCGTCTCTCTCAGAATCACTCTTCGTCCAATGAACAGTTCGTCTCTCTCAGAATCACTCTTCGTCCAATGAACAGTTCGTCTCTCTCAGAATCACTCTTCGTCCAATGAACAGTTCGTCTCTCTCAGAATCACTCTTCGTCCAATGAACAGTTCGTCTCTCTCAGAATCACTCTTCGTCCAATGAACAGTTCGTCTCTCTCAGAATCACTCTTCGTCCAATGAACAGTTCGTCTCTCTCAGAATCACTCTTCGTCCAATGAACAGTTCGTCTCTCTCAGAATCACTTTTTGTCCAATGAACAGTTCGTCTCTCTCAGAATCACTCTTTGTCCAATGAACAGTTCGTCTCTCTCAGAATCACTCTTCGTCCAATGAACAGTTCGTCTCTCTCAGAATCACTCTTCGTCCAATGAACAGTTCGTCTCTCTCAGAATCACTCTTCGTCCAATGAACAGTTCGTCTCTCTCAGAATCACTCTTCGTCCAATGAACACTTTGTCTCTCTCAGAATCACTCTTCGTCCAATGAACACTTTGTCTCTCTCAGAATCACTCTTCGTCCAATGAACACTTTGTCTCTCTCAGAATCACTCTTCATCCAATGAACAGTTCGTCTCTCTCAGAATCACTCTTCGTCCAATGAACACTTTGTCTCTCTCAGAATCACTCTTCGTCCAATGAACACTTTGTCTCTCTCAGAATCACTCTTCATCCAATGAACAGTTCGTCTCTCTCAGAATCACTCTTCATCCAATGAACAGTTTGTCTCTCTCAGAATCACTCTTCGTCCAATGAACACTTTGTCTCTCTCAGAATCACTCTTCGTCCAATGAACACTTTGTCTCTCTCAGAATCAGTCTTCATCCAATGAACACTTTGTCTCTCTCAGAATCACTCTTCGTCCAATGAACACTTTGTCTCTCTCAGAATCACTCTTCGTCCAATGAACACTTTGTCTCTCTCAGAATCAGTCTTCGTCCAATGAACAGTTCGTCTCTCTCAGAATCACTCTTTGTCCAATGAACAGTTCGTCTCTCTCAGAATCACTCTTCGTCCAATGAACACTTTGTCTCTCTCAGAATCAGTCTTCGTCCAATGAACAGTTCGTCTCTCTCAGAATCAGTCTTCGTCCAATGAACAGTTCGTCTCTCTCAGAATCAGTCTTCGTCCAATGAACAGTTCGTATCTCTCAGAATCACTCTTCGTCCAATGAACAGTTCGTCTCTCTCAGAATCAGTTTTTGGTCCAATGAACAGTTCGCCTCTCTCAGAATCACTCTTCGCCAATGAACATTTTTGTCTCTCCCCAGAATCACTCTTCACCCAAAGAACAGTTCGTCTCTCTCAGAATCACTCTTCGTCCAATGAACAGTTCGTCTCTCTCAGAATCACTCTTCGTCCAATGAACAGTTCGTCTCTCTCAGAATCACTCTTCGTCCAATGAACAGTTCGTATCTCTCAGAATCACTCTTCATCCAATGAACAGTTCGTATCTCTCAGAATATCTCTTCATCCAATGAACAGTTCTTTCCCAGAATCACTCTTCGTCCAATGAACAGTTCTCTCCCCAGAATCACTCTTCGTCCAATGAACAGTTCGTCTCCCCAGAATCGTCTTCGTCCAATGAACAGTTCGCCTCTCTCAGAATCACTCTTCTCCAATGAACAGCCTCTCTCAGAATCACTCTTCTTCCAATGAACAGTTGTCTCTCTCAGAATCACCTTCGTCCAATGAACAGTTCGTCTCCCCAGAATCACTTTTTTGCCCCAATGAACAGTTCGTTCTTCAGAATCATTTCTTCTTCCAATGAACAGTTCCTTCTCAGAATCACTCTTCTTCCAATGAACAGTTCGCCTCTCTCAGAATCACTCTTTTTCCAATGAACAGTTCGCCTCTCTCAGAATCAGTCTTCGCCCAATGAACAGTTCGTCTCTCTCAGAATCAGTCTTCGTCCAATGAACAGTTCGTCTCTCTCAGAATCACTCTTCGTCCAATGAACAGTTCGTCTCTCTCAGAATCACTCTTCGTCCAATGAACAGTTCGTCTCTCTCAGAATCACTCTTCGTCCAATGAACAGTTCGTATCTCTCATAATCACTCTTCGTCCAATGAACAGTTTGTCTCTCTCAGAATCACTCTTCGTCCAATGAACAGTTCGTCTCTCTCAGAATCACTCTTCGTCCAATGAACAGTTCTTCTCTCTCAGAATCACTCTTCGTCCAATGAACAGTTCGTATCTCTCAGAATCACTCTTCGTCCTATGAACAGTTCGTCTCTCTCAGAATCACTCTTCGTCCAATGAACAGTTCGTCTCTCTCAGAATCACATTTCATCCAATGAATAGTTTGTTTCTGTCAGTAGTTATCACAATACATCTTTTCTCCTTCCAGACAACTGGAGATGCCATATCAGATCTGCTCCTTGTTGAAACAATTCTCCATGCACGTGGTTGGAGCATCGCTGACTGGAATTCATCCTACACTGAACTGCCAAACAGACAAGTCAAGGTCAAGGTAAGATCTATTCATTTTTCTACAAACAATAAGTTTCAAGTAAATGAACAAACTCACTTGTGCACATAAAGTGCCTATTTTAACATGTTTTTTTTTCATGAAAAGAATTTTTCTGCAACACACCATTTAATTGTTATTATAAAATGAGGCTCTGCAGTTGTCGGTACGAGGAATGCAGCTATAACTTCACACGTTTGTTTTTTTAAAGAATCATCACAGGTAAAAAAAATTCCTCCAGTCAACTTCCATAAATTTTCCTTCCCCTATTCATATATACTACATACGCTGTTTGCTATTTTATTTGGTGTACTTTTTCAGAGTGAAAGTGAAAGTATTCCTGAGAAATATAATATTATGCAAGACCATTGAATTACCGTGTGCCTATAACAGTCATGTAGCCAACAAATAGATTGATTTTACCAAATTTACCATAAACAAAACTTTTTTTAATGCTGGATATAGTTCATTATAAACATTGAAAACTGTGATAAAGGGGAATGTAGCAATATTGCCGCATGAAAGTGAAAGAATGTGTGATATGCAAATAATGTAGTTCATCATTCCTCCAAAAGGTGGCAGACCGGAATGTCATTCAAACAACTGACGCAGAGAGAAAAGTGACGACACCTGCCGGGCTTCAGGACAGTATCGATGCAATTGTCTCAAAGTACCCAAAAGGGCGTTCTTTTGTCAGGTAATAAATCTTTTTGCTAACAGGCCAATTTTGAAATGCAATTTGGCTTAATTATATAATTATTATACATTAGACTTCTAGACAAGCAGTGTAGAGAAATCCATGAACAAGATAAGATTATAGAATGAATAGCGGAATTCTACACTGGGCTATATGACAGTGAATAGAATACCACAATTCACTCTAACCCAAAAAAGTTACCAAAACTAACAACATGGGAGGTGGAAGCAGCACTACGAGATACAACGAATGGGACAGCACCAGGCCATGACAATATACACACCGAGACATTGACAGCAGAAGATACCAGGTAATTGACACCAGCTAAGGCGAACAACTGTATGCTAAAAGCTTATCAGAAAGTTGAATCCTCACAGATGATTGTCACATGGTTATAATCTTCAAGAAGGGAGATAAGAAAGATATGAAGAATCGCACACTGCCGTGTCTGTTATGAAACGTCTATAAATTATTCACAAAAATAATAACGAAAAGCAGCCACAAGGGAAAGCTGGATTCAGAAGCTTTCAACAACCAACCACATCTGTGCCATTGAAGGAGAAGTGCTGAGAATATAATATCCTACTCTGTATCACATTCATTGGCTATGAGAAGGCTTTAGACTCAATCAGTACTGACTTTGCTTCGAGAACAGGGGATAGACATCTCAACTCCTGAAAGACATCTACACTAACAGCCCGTTGAAAGTCCACCTAGACAAAGAAAGCAACAAGGTGTCTGTCAGGAGAGGAGTACGACAGGGAGACACCATATCACCTAAGTGGTTTACAGCAGCACTTGAAGGCATATTCAGAAGACTGACTAATTTTTTCTTTGTCCATTTATTTGCTTATACCAATGGAAGATGTATTTCAGAAAACAGTGGAAGTTATTTGTAACTATGGTTACTTTTTAACTGCATAAATTGACTGGTGAGCCATTCTCCAGAGAGTGCCAAGGATAAGTGCGTTCAACAGAAGGTGAAGTAAAGGTACCTTCTTACGTGGCACAGTATCTAGTCCTTGGGACTGTTCAATGCACTTGATACTTTACTCCCTGGCAAATCTGTTCGATCAAAGACCATCTCAGACTGTCTGGGGAGCATCCAGCAACATGGCAATTAATGCACAAAGGCTGTTCGTACAAACATCCACCACTGTCTATAGCCAGATACTCATGTATACAGCTGAGTAAACTGGAGCACTGTAGAGTGAACAAACTAGCCCATGGTTTTAACACGGCAGCCCAGGATTCAACCCCGGGTTCTCGTAGTCGAGAGTCCAAAGCTCTACCCCTGAGCCACTGCACTGGAAGAGATCGCAACCAGGGAATTATTAATATATTTTTAATTTATGCAATTGGTTAATTAGCAACAGTAGTGGTTAAGCAGTCAGCAGAAATAAATTTTAGATTTAAATACTGTAACAGTGATAAAATGATGCTATGTTGATAGGTGTCAGGTAGCAGAATTCAATACTGTTGATTTATCTGTTTCTACACTTCCCTGCCCGTGGTTGCAGGCCGTCTGGTACAGAAGACGTTGTGAGGGTCTACTCAGAAGCAGAAACACAGGTATTTCTAGCACCATAATGCCGACGTGAGTTTATTTACTGGGCCTGGTGATTTTATAAAGCCAAGAAATAATTCTTTTCCTTTCCACTGTTGGTTTTTTAATTTTTAATGTCTATAGCAATGTTTTTGTTGCTTTTAAGATATCTGTGCTGTTGTGGTCATATCCAAAAAACACAAATTTTGTAGCATAATCCTGCATTTTGTCATTCAGAATGCATCTGTAAACTTGCATATTTTCTCTAAGGACTTTTTTATTATAAAAATTAACTTTCCTGCAGAATTGATACATTTTCTAAGAGATTCGCTGTGTTAGCGTCAATGACAGAACTACTGCCTCTGGTCACAGACTGCTGCAGACGAGTTGGCTTACGAAGTGAGCATGGCAGTGTTCGAGCGGGCCGGAGGTGTCGGTGATCCCCCGCAACATGTAGCCCTCTAGTGGTGAGTCATGCAAACATACCATGTATTATGTTCGTGAAAATGTTCATCAAATTGGGAGAATAATATATTAAAGCAAGATTCCTTACTACACAACTAATACATTTCGACTCACGTCGATGTGTCCCTTCATCAGGAAGTGAATCTACACTACTCACCAGATGGCAGATGTGGCAACCAGACTGTCACACGTGACTTAATCTGTAGCCCCTCATCTCTGTTCATAGTTGGTGCAGTCTTCCTAATCCAGATGACTTCTTTAATCCAAAGTGTACACACCTGTCCAGTCAAAACGTCAATGTGAGTCTAAATTTATTAGTTGTGTAATAAGGAACGTTGCCTTAAGAAATTAACTTACTTTGGAGCATTTTATTTAAAACGTGCAACCCTTCATCTGTGGATTTTGGTCTTGCACTGGTGTTGTGGTATAGCTCAGGATTCTTACCATATATACATGTCTTGGAGACGTGAACAATATATTTATTTAAAGTTAATAAATATTTTGATCACAATGCATACCGCCGCATGCATATACTCAGAGTTTGGATCTCAGTTAATTCACACGTATAATCGTGGATTATCCAGTTCTTATCTGCAGGTGTAATCAAGTGTTATAATTTTGAGCTACAATAATGAGCTATAATCCAGCTATAATCCATAATTGGTAACTGATTGTTGCATTAACCTCAAATTATAACCACGTTGTGATGGGTTATAATCCTGAGTAAGCAATGCACTGTGACTACGCTAATGTTTGTCTTATGCTTTTCAGAATAAACTGACAGACTGGGCAAGCGAGAATCATCAGCTATAGTCGTGTATGATTCGTCTGTGTAAGATATGTCAAAACACTCTATTATATTAACTACTACGAATAGTTTAACACTGCTAAGGCTGTCATTGGACGATACAAAAAGAATGCATTACACCTTAGCAAAAATATTGTCAGAAATATATTGACTATTGGAGAATATATATGTATCTATAAACATCTACAGATCATAAAAGAAAATTATCACATACTTCAGAATACAGTCATACTGTATTACAGATTCTGTAGAATTCAGAAATGTAAAGTACATGTTCTGTAGAAAACAAATCAGCAAAAGTCTATGGAATATAATTTATATAATAATTAGAATGCAATAGGCAGTTTTGTTGGGGAACAAATCACCCAAGACACTCCACCTGGTTCCTGTCTAGTTGACTGTCTGTCTATGTTACTACGACTGGCGGAGTTAAGGGGTTAATACTCCAAATAATTTACCATACAGAATTTTAAGACACAAAAAAGGGTGATGGTCTGTATTGATGTGCCAAGTTTGTGTTTTTCTCTCATCTAAGTACCTAGTGTTGCATTATTTAAGGGGCGTCATCCATTACATTTGAAACTATACTCTTGTGACTGATTATTTTGTGAGCTTTAATTAATGGCATAATGATATTATGTAAAAACTATACATCTGTACAGATACAATGTACTTCTACTCATTATTTTATCAAAACCGTGAATGGATATTTTACACATATCTTGACACCATTTATGACTTATGTCCTACCAAAGGTATTCACATTATAATCTTAATAATATGTTGTGTAAATAAAATATTCAGGTTCAATTCTGCTGTTACGTACGCTGTGTAACTGTTTTGGGAAACGGTTAACCTCAGTAATTATGTTACAGAATAATGTTACAGAAGGATTACACCAGTACATCTTGTTACCCTTGTCACTGGTTCTGCTATTATATGCAGCTTTTACCAAAACTACCTACATATAGATCTATGATTTACATTATTACAGATAAACATTCTCCACTGTTAGGGGATGTTGAATGATAAAATATGAGGAAAGGCACATATACACTCTGTCTCGCTATTGGTTCTATATTTGTGATATTAATTACAGTTATGTTTATGCAACTACTCAACTGTTCTTTGCCCAACTGACGTACGTTGAACCTACTTGGGCAGTGGTGTCATGGTGGATTCATTTTATGTTGACAAATTTCATGTATTTGTTTGTTATTTGCCTTGGTGCTTTCTTATTCACAAGGTGTAAATACGTGAAGATAAAATCATGTGACAATAATTGTTCCCTACTGCCAGGTAGTGATGTGTGAATATATCTATCATTATGTTTAGAGATTTGAAGTGTCAGTAAGTAGATATAGATTGGAGGGACCAAGATTGTTGTTTTTGTTTTTGAGATCAGTGATATGATTGACAGCTGTTAGTGTGATCGACAGTATCAATGCCATGGGTGTAATTTTATGTGGCCCGGGAAACGTGCTTTTGGGTGTAAGGTTAGAATCTCAGATTTTGTGTTACTCGATTAAATGATTTTACCAGGAGTTTGGCATTGTGTTGTTAGATGAATAGCCAGGGCAATGAATTATGTGCGTGCGTGCGTGCGTGCGTGTGTGCGTGCTGTGTGTGGTGTGCGTGCGTGCGTGCTTGTGAGAAAAACATGGCAACGTGTCTACTAAACTTAACTGTATACCCAAACCATATTCCCTGCAACACTGGCATCACGGTATAAGTTGAATTAACAAAAGATAATCTGTTCATATTAACACATAATTTTATTAAAAATTACTACAATACACACAAACTGAATTAACAGACGGCATCAACAACAAGCCATGTCTCAATCCAGTTTGAGAGGGTGTCGAGGGACAAGCAACTTTCTGCCACAACTTCTTCCTACGTGTGCTAAATTAAAATGCTTACACAGTTGCGTGGAGCAAGAGTCGAGGCAAGGCAAATACAAAGCTGGGTGTGGGTAAATAAACGACTACGTCCGGCAATAAACAACATTCACAGGTCACAAAAGGCTTCCCCATTCAAAATTAGCAGACGCTCATTGCTTATGTAAATGTTATATCTCATGTAAATACTAACTAAGTTCATTTTGCACAGCTCCGGCACTTAACAGTTATAAATCAATACAAGAGTTGGCGGCTACACAGGTACACAAAGTAAAAAAACATTGCAGTGGTTTGACTGTCACATGTTTTGGCATGGAAAATATGTCGCTATAATGGTGCCATCTATAGAGCAGTACATGTACTAATGCACATGTTACTACGGATAACAGAGCTGGTGGGTTGTCTTGATAACCATAGTTACCGCCTCTGTATTTGTGTAAGTTTTTGTAAGTATGACATCACAAATCGGTGACGGTTTGAAACAACACAAAACTTGTTTTTTAACTTTGCACGCTGCTGAAACCACCTGTACAGTGCACGTATTGCACTAGACGTCACTACACATTACTAGGTCACACACTCTTTAACCTCGCACGCACACACCAGCAGGGACACTCGTACTCGGTAGAATAAAACCTGTCTCGCACACGGCTACATTTCTCATCACTCTATTTGCTCACTCACTAATTTGGTGCTAATTACAAGTAAACGTGCCTGCCTCCTGTCTACATGTTCACTCACACGACTGAAAAGCATTTACAACTACAGCATAAAAGCAGGCAGGACACCTAGCCAAGGGGAACTATATAGTCGGATGTCGTCTCACTAAATTATACAGCCAATCACGATTTATAGTTTTTAACAAAATGGATTTCAGGGAAAAACCACTTCAACAAAAATCTCGATTTTATGTTTTATCGTGAGCATGATGGAAATGTTTGTGATATTGAAATATAATCCAATATTAAATATTAGCAGCAATGGTTTAATACCTTGCTACAGTTTCAATTCTGAACTAACACCCATTCAGAGATATTTCTGGTGTTGGTATTTGTCAAATTTCCCGCTGAAATCCATCATTTGTTTCTAAGGTCACTTCATTTTCCCAACAATTGTAGAAACGTTGTTACTTTATAATGAACTGGGCACATGAAATGAGTAGCTTGATTGATAACACAATTCCTATGCTCAACTCATCTGAGGTATTTGTTACAAAGGAGATTGCAACCGTTATTGTCAACTTATGCACAGATCTTGACCTGCTTCAGCAAAAGCCGGTTCTGACAGTTACTGAGTTAGCCAACTCAACTCATGCAAATCTCTATTTGCTATTCCTTCTACGAGACCAATTAATAATGCATAACATACAGCATGCTATTTGGACATGACTAGGTACCAATTACACAAATTTGCCACACAAACTTCTACGATACATTATATTTACAAACAAGTAGTTATATTACATTTCAGTGCAGCCCATCTGTAGGTACTCATTCTCGACACTGCAACCTTTGACAGCCATATCAAGAATGTCACAGATATTGGTGACATGATTACAGGATGGTGATTCACATCACACTATATTCAGTTCCTACATCAAAATGTAGATTCCTACTGCAAAAATAATTTGAATCGTAAGAAACCTCCCGAATGTCATAATTATTAGGAAAATATAGGGATTCTTTTGTTATATGAAAAAATAGGATTTGCAAAATACAGAAGAAAGCCGACCATTTGGCAATATTCTGCTCCATATGTGTCGTCTTCAGGTTTGTATTTGTCATCATCATAAGAGAAGTAACAACTGCACCTATCAACACATTATTGCACCACAAAGTCGACCATCAACTCTCGTACATACTCTATCGTTTCGGCCGTTGCACGTCACGCCATATACTCAACTGTAAGCTGGACTACATTGTAAAATGACACACTCAGATTATTCATAACAATAATAATAATAATAACATATTGCATACATTGCAGAATACACGGCCGTCGGGCGACCTACACATATCAGTACACAGTCTGCGTCGTACAAAAATACGACGCGTCACCTTACAGTGTCCCATGTCACTTGTTCAGGAAGTCGATGGTACACCGCACGCACTTTCCAGTCGACACGTCAAGCGCGCTAACCTTGATCTCCGTGTCACCAAATACCATCCGCGTCTGGATCTCTCGACGCCGTGGCAGGTTCTGCTGGTACTGGGCGTCGGAGAGGTCAAGACATAGAGTGCCGACCTTTTTCACCCCTTTGTCCGTGATAAACTGGACATCACTGCAGTCAGTGCAGTAGATGTTGATGATGCTGGACTTCTGTCCAGACTTGGCGGGGGTGTAACTGCGGAGAGATGAGTCGCCGAGGCCGACGGGCTGGTTGATGGTGACGTATTTGTCGAAGACGTCCGTGCACCACTCCATGCCGTCTTTCTTCACCAACTTCTTCTTCGGGTGTTTGCCGCTCACGAAGCGGTTCAACACGCCGACGCCGTAGGTGAGCCGAGACCAGCGCAGGCTGACCACGGTCGGGTCAAGGCCGTAGCACACAGCACCTAGTGGCAGACACGTGCAATCATGTCACGAGCTTCATTGTAGTTGATTTACATTTTAAGTGATACAAATAAAATCAGAAATTCTAGTTATATTTAAAATTTAGTCACAAGAGAGTTTTTAACTTTTATAGTAACATTTTATATTCACTGATGCAATCAAATTGTATATTTTAGTAAGAGAGTTTCAATAGTTTATAAGTTTATTTTATAGTCACAGATGCAATCAAATTGTACATTTTAGTAAGAGTTTCAACATTTTATAGTCATAGATGCAATCAAAGTATACATTTTTATTAAGAGATTTTAAACATTTTATAGTCAGTAAATGTAATCAAATCATACACTTATTGAAGAAAAGTTTAAAAAAAATTGTTGACATACAGATGCTACCAAATTACACATTTTAGTAACTCATTTTCAACAGATCTAATCAAATGAAAAATTGTATCAACATATTTTCAACATTTTATAACAATCAAGTATGGACTTTATATAATTAATACATTTGCCAAAATAGCCTTAAAACATATTACAGAATACACAGCCTTCCAAACAACCTTTATGATTCAAAGTTCGGAGCATCATACATAAACATGTCACCTTGTAGTTTCACATTTTTTCCTGATATTAATGGTATTTTTGAGTTATTCTGAAATGTTTTTATATTTCAGGAAAACAAACACAACGATTTAGACCAGCCTCATTTAGCACTTCAGGAATGAACAGAAAGTAATAGCAATATAGAAACCTTACGTGCAATGTCATAAAAATTAACCAGATATCTACAACTTTAAAATATTTACATATTCACTGCACTGAATTAGGTGTCGATCACTTTTGATTTGTTTTATTAATATTTTGTAGTTCACCATGCGAGCAAATGGTACCGTAAAAGTATTAAATAGTTGCGTCACTAAAGCTCCGAAAAATAAGACATTGTGGAACGTCAAAAAGTGCACAACCACCATAAAAACAATTGCAACTGTACATCAAGTGTGACCTTATGACCCCAGTGGTCAGTTGGTTGCGGTCATTACCTTTGAGGATGGTCAGACTGACGTCCTGTGGGATGATCACCTTGAGAAGATGTCCAAATTCCCGGCGTAGTTCCAGCTGTAGAACTTGGGACTCGGCAAATCCTCCCACCAGAAACATGTAGTCAATGTCTACAACACACACGCCTGGGAGTGAGGACCTACGAAGTGAGCTCACTGTCACATATAACGTCACTAAAACTTCTTTGAATTTGAATTGAATTTATTCAACAAACAACACACACACACACACACACACACACACACACACACACACACACACACACACACACACACACACACACACACACACACACACACACACACACACACACACACACACACACATATATATATACAATGTGATTTCTTAAGTAACACAAAAATTTATCTAGACATTAGTTGCTGTGCTTACGTAAACACTGTACCATAATGAAGACATCTCTAGGTGTGTTGAAAGTAAATGCAAGAAGTTAAACAGTTACTAATCTGAATATGGTATTAACGTGTTAGACTCTCTCTACCTTCAAGGCGTCTTAGGACATTTTTGTTCCATCTCTCCAACATAGTAATTCATGCACAAATCTACATTACATTATTAAAATATTATATATATTTATACGTTTACTTATACTAACTACTTGTACTTTAATTAATTTGTATTAACACTGCCTTATTTCTAAATACAGCTTCCTAACGAGCTCAAATAAATAACTATTTTAATACATTTACTTAATAACTATTCTACAAATAATGACCTTTGACATAGGGGGTGTTGAGGACGTCCCCAATGGCAGCCCTGATCTTCTCGAGTGTGGGGACAAAGAGACGTCTCATGGCATCCGGCATCAGTCTCAGCATGCCTTGTGACGACCATCGGATGTCCTTGTCCCCGTACTTACGGATGGCACTCTCCACCTGGCTGCCCTGTGTCACACCAAATGTGTGTCCCAATTAATTACCGTGTACGTGTAAAAGTATTGCAGAGGTGTCAATTTACATCAGTTTTAGAGATTTCTGTGAATTGCAGGGAATGATGGGAGAATTAAGTAATCCTTAGGGATATTTATAATTTTGACAAAACATATCTTAAACAAGATGAATGCAAAAGCGATAGTTGTTACCTGGATGCAAAAGCGACTGGAAATGGATTTTTAATGGAATAATTGCATCATCGAAATTGGGAGATTGTTTGGTGCGTCATTTATTCATGTGACATGAATGTGTTGGTATCAGACGTATATGACGTTCGAATGAATGAATTATTATGGGTGTTTTATCCATAATGCTTTATATATATATATATATATATATATATATATATATATATATATATATATATAACACACACACACTAAAATTGTGTTTATGTTTGCATTGACAAGTTGTACTGACTGTTTGCAGATCTTATGGATTTTTATAATAATAACATTACTATAATTACATTAACATATATATTCGTTCTATTAAGCTTACAATAGGCTTACGACAAATTCTTAATTCAACAGGCTTCTTTCACAACAAATTGGTGGCGCCACCTAGTGGCACCGCTGTGGTTTTACTGTCTCCAGCAGTGTCATCCACCAGGTGGAGACACCGAATCTGCTGTTTCCATTGTAAACTAACAATGCCCTAGTGACTTGTGAAATTTAAGCTGCGATGGCACATGACAATATGAATTGTCTAGAAATTATTTATTTATTCATCCAAATGTGTGTGATTTTGTGTCCAAAGGGGTCCAGCAGATGCAGGTGGACCTGTCTGACGTTAGAGTAAATTAGAGTAAATGAATCTGACGTTTTTGTCATAGATTGATGTCAGACATTGCCTAAAAGGTGGGTGTATGCTCACTGTATGCTTAATAGAACGAATAAGGTATCTACAACATTTCTTCTAAAAAGAACCTATAAATAAAATATTGTAACATAATAAATCAGCACTAACTTAAACGGTATGTAATAAAATAAATACGTGCATATATGTAATAAATAAAACATCTTAAACCACGATATTGTCCACACTAATAATAGTATAAAAAGTTAGCATCTTTGGTCGTTTGACTATACATACACATACAATGTCAATTAAATACCTATTTGTTCAACAATGTAGTATGATTTAACTTACTTTGGAGCATAATTGTCGATGATGAGTACAACGTTTCTACCCATCAGTTATGGGCCTTGTTCACATACTGGTGTCACGTGTGTTGCCTCAGATTTAGGCAGGATAATTTGGTTGTAGATGGCAGGCAGATGGTATCCCTGGTCTCAAACAGAGAACCTCTTCCATGAACAGAGACCAGGGGTACCATCTGCCTGCCATCTACAACCAAATTATCTGCCAAAATCTGAGCCAACACACGTGACACCAGTATGTGAGCACGGCCCGTAACTGATGGGTAGAAACGTCGTACTAATCATCGACAATTGTGCTCCAAACTAAGTTAAATCATACTACAATAAACCATTCTTGGAGTCATGAACAATATATTCAATAATGTATAGCATGAACATACGTGACAACAGCAACATTACACAGTTCAAGAAGCAATTAAAGACATTTTTATTTTCCACATAACTAGTTTCACACAATGAACATTATATTTTAGCTAATTTATTATTACGATATATACTATATATTTATCTTATTTACTTTTTATTACTCTCAGTGCAGTATAGCGGGTTCTAATGTTTTGTCTGTAATGCCTATGTTTAATATTCATTTTTTTAAAGAATTATATAATTTATACATAGCCAATTTTACACGGTTTTTATCATAGTGTCTCATTACTTTATATTATTATCATTATTACTGTCAACATTATTTTAATCAGTATATGCAAATTTACATGTATGTACACACCCGTGAACGGGACAGCCGTCCCGGATTTGATGGTGTCAAAATAAAGTTATTATTATTATTATGATTATGATTACGTTGACTTAAATGTTCTCCTTATGGAAATGGACTCTACAGGAAGGTTTTCGGCCAGCCTCACTCTGACCTACCTTTTTCTTCTTGTAGTAGTCGATGAAGGAGAAGGGGAGAGACACGTTGAGGGCGTTGTTCTTGTAGGGCGTCGCCGCACGTTTGCGCGACTCGAAAGCTATCATCAGGTCGACCCAGCCAGCCGGCCGCTTGTGACGAAACGCCTCGATGAACTCTGACCCAAAGATGCTGTCAAGAAGTTTCTCAAACTCCAGCTCAACCCCTGGTATGGAATAATAATAATTAGGTAACTTCATTTGTGCCTAAATCATTAGAAACAAAGCTTAGAATTGACATAAAAGGGTTAATCAATCTCAGAGTCAATAAACAATTCCAGTTGTAAATGTGATGTTTGCTTACAGGAAAGTGCCTGGTAAGTAATGGTACGGCTCTTAAAGATGATACAATATCGGACAGGAATCCAACGCAGAGACTTTAGAAGTGGCTTAGAATGAGTAAAACATAGACTTTAGAAGTGGCTTAGAATGAGTAAAAAATATAGAGACCTGGTCACATCCCTTGCTAAGCAATTTTGAATACATCGTAATTTTATGATTTCCTTACTGGCAATATTATAAAAAAGGGAATTACAATAGTCTAGTCTACTAGTGACTAGCACAGTTGCAATAATAGTAAGAATAACGAATCAGACATTTTGTGTTACGTTTGTTCAAAGCAACTCTAACAATACGCTGTCTTCATTACAGTGTTATGGTTTCACTATCAATGATATGATCTTTGCATAACAGTGCACTTTCAAAAAACAAGGAATAGAAGACCATTTTTTAAGTCTGTGGTTCCCAAATTTATACCATACCTAGTTTACAACATTTTTTAAGTTTCAAAATTTCTGAATTTTTCTGCAGCTTTCTTAATCAAATGAAACCCAACTGTATTGATACAGAACACAGTCTACATTTTAGAACTTGTAAACGTGAAATAAATACCAAACATGAAAAGTACCTTCGTGATACATATCCAGCTGTAAACATCCACAGACACTGGCAGAGTAGCGCAAGTAATCACAAGTGGCCTACTGCCATGTCCAATTATTTTAGGTACTCCACCAATGTTTCAGTCACTTTGCAAAGGAACTGACTGAAATGGTTGAGTTTCACTATTACATGGTTGACTGGTAAACATAAGCAAAAACAAACTGTGTGCAGAACATAAAGATTGTGCTTGAAGTGATAACGAAAGTACAAGCCGAAAGTGAAAGTACAAATTGAAAGTGAGAGTACAAACCGACTGATCCATAGGGTCCGCCTGTTGCCTTGTAGAGCTCCTTGAGGCGTCCGTGAGACTCCATCTCATGCACCGTGATGTCCACCGTGCCACCTCCACAGTCCACCAGCATGTACCTCGCTCCTACAACAACAACAAACCTCGCTCTTAAAACAATGTACCTTGCACGTACAACAATGTACCTCGCTCCTACAACAATAAACCTCACTCCTACAACAATGTACCTCGCTCCTACAACAATAAACCTCACTCCTACAACAATGTACCTCGCTCCTACAACAATAAACCTCGCTCCTACAACAATGTACCTCGCTCCTACAACAATAAACCTCACTCCTACAACAATAAACCTCACTCCTACAACAATGTACCTCGCTCCTACAACAATAAACCTCACTCCTACAACAATGTACCTCGCTCCTACAACAATAAACCTCACTCCTACAACAATAAACCTCACTCCTACAACAATGTACCTCGCTCCTACAACAACGATATACCTCACTCTTACAACAATGTACCTCGCTCCTACAACAATGTACCTCGCTCCTATGACAATGTACCTCACTCCTACAACAATGTACCTCGCTCCTACAACAATGTACCTCGCTCCTATGACAATGTACCTCGCTCCTATGACAATGTACCTCACTCCTACAACAATGACATACCTCACTCTTACAACAATGTTCCTCGCTCCTACAACAATGTAACTCGCTCCTATAACAATGTACCTCACTCCTACAAAAATGTACCTCACTCCTACAACAATGTACCTCGCTCTTATGACAATGTACCTCACTCCTACAACAACATCTCATACTGTTGTCTTCAACCTTCAACACTCAAGTCAACCGGTGCATGTGTCTTCATCATTCGATATTCAAATAAACTTTTGCATATTTTTCATCTTTACAAAACTCAAGTCAACTTGTAACACTCAAGTCTACTCAGACTTATATCTTCATTTTCAACACTAAAGTCAACTTGTACTTATGCATTCAACCTTCAACAATCATACTTATAATTAGTTTCATCCTTCAACTCTCCAGTCAACCATGACTAACAACTTGCCGTCTAGCACTGTCAGGTCACGCAGTCTGTAGGTTTGTATGAACAATAGTCACCAGGTGGCACCACTTTAAGTCAAGGTTGCTACCTTCAACAAGTTTACATCACACAATTGCAGTGGAATATTGGTCCACGCACAACACTACTCCAGAATGGAATTATTCACTTATATGGAAGACGGAAGAGATCTTGTACTGTTCAACTTTCAGCAAACCTTAAACTCTACCTCACATGCAATACAGAGGTAAACATTATAATTGTATTCCCAACAAACATGTACCCTAACAAAATGAACTTCAATCTACAGTGAAAATTCTTCAATTATTCCTTTTACCTGGCCCAATGTCATCGGATACTTTATCCATGTTCATTGGCTCTGGGACTGTGTCTTTCCTTGGGGTCAGAGGTCGCCTGGTTGGTTTCTCAGGGACGAGCTGATAGAGACGGAGACGGCGGACGTAGATGGAGGCAGCTTCAGGCTCCAGGGCAATCAGCAGCTGGTCCGGGTACTCGGAGGAGGATATACCCGCCTGAGAAACAAAAAGTTTTTATAATATATATATATATATATATATATATATATATATATATATATATATATATATATATATATATATATGTACAGTCAGTATCTCACTATACCACTTCTGCCACCATTGATAAACCAATATAATTAGTCCCACTTCTTACACCATTGCAAACCAAACATACTTAGCCCCACTTCTGACACCATATCTTGCATACTCTGCTGGTATGTACCAAACATATGCTATCACGCTTCTGCCATATACACTTTTTACATGACCCAACATAAAATATTCTACTTCCAACGTCTTGTATACTCCTCTTTGCCTGTGCAACAACTGGTCTAGCTACACCACATAACACACTCATTTCTAATGCTCTTTATGCATTAGGTTTTAGATTATTAAGTGTAATTTCTATGATCTCTTGCCCCTAGCATAATCTTTCTGACCACTAAATTATTTTACCCATGTTTTACATATTCTTTTTGTACAAGTTAATAAGACTAAGTAATTCTTCTTCAGGCCTTGATATTTGGAAAACAACATAACTGATCGTCACTTTTTCCTAGATACGAACTGTGAGTTCTAAAATATATTCCAAATGTCTTAGCACTAATGCAAAACTCACACAAAAAACATACAACACATGCAATTTGTTTTACTTTAAACAACATGATCAAGACATCAAAATGAATGGAAATTTGTTCTTAAACTACAAGGATCACTAAGATAAATGCTCAAAACTGAAAGAGCACACATGAAATTGCATTTCTCTCAAATATAGCATCATTATTAGCTTGGAACATCTGACACCAGATAATTGGTGACGCCAGACAACTTCTGATACCATGCTACTTCTGACACTGCGCAACTTCTGACACTGCACAACTTCTGACACTGCACAACTTCTGACACCACAACTTCTGACACCGCGCAACTTCTGACACCGCGCAACTTCTGACACCGCACAACTTCTGACACCGCGCAACTTCTGACATTGCGCAACTTCTGACATGCGCAACTTCTGACATTGCGCAACTTCTGACACCGCGCAACTTCTGACACCGTGCAACTTCTGACACCAACCAACGTTTGACACCACACAACTTCTGACACCACACAACTTCTGATACCAAGCAACTTCTGACACCACACAACTTCTGACACCACACAACTTCTGACACCAAGCAACGTTTGATACCACACAACTTCTGACACCACACAACTTCTGACACCACGCAACTTCTGACACCACACAACTTCTGACACCACACAACTTCTGACACCACACAACTTCTGACACCACACAACTTCTGACACCACGCAACTTCTGACACCAGCAACTTCTGACACCACACAACTTCTGACACCACACAACTTCTGACACCACACAACTTCTGACACCACGCAACTTCTGACACCACACAACTTCTGACACCACACAACTTCTGACACCACGCAACTTCTGACACCACACAACTTCTGACACCACGCAACTTCTGACACCACACAACTTCTGACACCACACAACTTCTGACACCACGCAACTTCTGACACCAAGCAACTTCTGACACCACACAACTTCTGACACCACACAACTTCTGACACCACACAACTTCTGACACCACGCAACTTCTGACACCACACAACTTCTGTACTCACATCATATGCAGCCTGCCGCATGAACTGTTTGGCTGGAGCCTTCCAGATGGCGGGCACAGTGATCACCCAACGCACGTCCTCATTGAGGATCTTAGTGGACGACTGATCACTCAGCTCTTGTAGTGCATGCTCCTTGAAGAAACGTAATGCGTGGGAGAAGATGGTCAGAGCCGGCATTGTCTTGCCATTGCTTGCTTCCAACATTGTGTCCTTGTTGAGGTCCTGAAAAGACAACAAGTAAAATTTAAAATAAATACCATCACAGACACACATTCTCAGGAACGACTTGTTGAAAGCATTTACTAACTCCCATTGATAAGGATGTAGAGGTCATTGATTGGCTGATTCAAATTCTATAATGTAGTCATAACAACAATTTGAATCCACTACACTGTAATCGGTTGTGGGAGAGTGTTACTGGTATACATGAAAAACTTATGATAGATTGTGTCGTATGACATGATAACCAGACAGTAGTCACATTTTTTATGTGAATGAGCTTTTAACAAAACAACAGCCATTGTACTAAATGACCACTTATACTTTAACCAGACACCATGTCATCTAGTCAACCTTGACCATCAGCACTGTCTGGTCAGCCGTTACTTGGTTCAGAGGCTACATAGTTTATAAAAACGTTTGTGGATTTGTTCCCACAAGAAGAATAGCATACGTGGTACACAACTTGTTAAAGAAGCCTAAAATGACCCTAAAAACAATGTTGAATGGCTGGATATAAACAATGAAACTACAGGGTCAGTCTTGAAATACATAAACATAACACCAATTATCAATTTTGCTGATATTTTATTTACAACCAATGCAAGCTACCCGGGTACTTGTGAAAATCACTTCATGCTACAATTTACTTTGACACAATGCATTGTCATTTTATAACCTCATAGTTTCACTGCAAGAAGTCAATACTGTATACACAGTATTAATATTCCTGATGTTGACTTTGCCAGTAGTACAACTATTGAGTTACAGAAAAATCTGTACAGTTTCCACATTTTAAACCATTCACGTGTCCTGCATTTGTTTATTCAGCCGACTTAAGCAAGTTACTAAAAAAACCTCTGACAAAGTGTTTCTATAAACAGTTCAAAGTGACACTTCTTCCGGTCCTTATAGCTTCAGATGTTGTTTCTTTCAACAGATGCCACCCACAGTCTCCCAAAAGTCAAACATGGATCATGGAATCCCAACTTTTACCTGACAACGCAAACTGTCACAGACGACACAGACAGGGAAGAAAAATGCACATATTCACTGCAAATCTACAACCGAACGACACCGCAACTAAAATCTACTGCAACCTTTAATCAACATCATGTGACCACAACCAACAAACTGCCCCTTTTATCTGACCTGCCTATGTGGTAGGTTCCTTTTTGTCGTTATCTAGAAAGAAGTGCCACAATGTCACAAGACAACATCTAATTGCTTCTGAGGGAGCTTTTTCTACTCTGTACTACCCGGTACTTTTGAAGTTGTTGCGTTGGTTTCCTGTAGGATGCTACAACACTTGCCCCCGCCAAGAGATACAAACGTATCCAGACATCATCCTTCCGCCCCCTAGTACTCCCTCCTTTTTCTTATCTTGGGTTCTTTATTTATGGGCCATTCAACCCTGACAACTGGGGAAGACAGTTGGTCCAATGTGACCCAAAACAGACGTAACAGAGTAAATCACTTAGACGTATCTCCCCTGGGTCTGTAGGGTAGTTTATAGAGGGAGTTTTTTTTAAGTGGGTACTATATCTTCCCCCTGTGCATTTGCACAACATGGTATTGTTCACATTTCATAAACCAGCAGTAGTTGTTATTGTATCCTGACTGAAAATCAGTCACCACACAGACCTTATCTGTTTCCACACCAACCACGAGCTCAATCACATAACCATCACTGCATCCACATGACAACCAGCCAAACCACATAACCATAATTTGTCAGTTCATTCACATGACCACCAGCCCAATCACATAACCATCATTTATCATTTTATCCACATAGCCACCAGTCAATCCACATAGCCATCATTTGTCATTTCATCACATGACAACAAGTCAAACCACATAGCCATCATTTGTCATTTCATCCACATGACCACCAGCCCAATCACATAGCCATCATTTGTCATTTCATCCACAGGACCACCAGCCCAATCACATAGTCATCATTTGTCATTTCATCCACATGACCACCAGCCCAATCACATAGCCATCATTTGTCATTTCATCCACAGGACCACCAGCCCAATCACATAGTCATCATTTGTCATTTCATCCACATGACCACCAGCCCAATCACATAGCCATCATTTATCATTTCATCCACAGGACCACCAGCCCAATCACATAGCCATCATTTATCATTTCATCCACATGACCAGCCAACACATAGCCATTTCATCCACAGACCACCAGCCCAATCACATAGCCATCATTTATCATTTCATCCACATGACCACCAGCCCAATCACATAGCCATCATTTATCATTTCATCCACATGACCACCAGCCCAATCACATAGCCATCATTTGTCATTTCATCCACATGACCACCAGCCCAATCACATAGCCATCATTTGTCATTTCATCCACATGACCACCAGCCCAATCACATAGTCATCATTTGTCATTTCATCCACATGACCACCAGCCCAATCACATAGCCATCATTTGTCATTTCATCCACATGACCACCAGCCCAATCACATAGCCATCATTTATCATTTCATCCACATGACCACCAGCCCAATCACATAGTCATCATTTGTCATTTCATCCACATGACCACCAGCCCAATCACATAGCCATCATTTATCATTTCATCCACATGACCACCAGCCCAATCACATAGTCATCATTTGTCATTTCATCCACATGACCACCAGCCCAATCACATAGCCATCATTTGTCATTTCATCCACATGACCACCAGCCCAATCACATAGCCATCATTTATCATTTCATCCACAGGACCACCAGCCCAATCACATAGCCATCATTTATCATTTCATCCACATGACCACCAGCCCAATCACATAGTCATCATTTGTCATTTCATCCACATGACCACCAGCCCAATCACATAGTCATCATTTGTCATTTCATCCACAGGACCACCAGCCAAACCACATAACCATCATTTCATCCACATGACCACCAGCCCAATCACATAGCCATCATTTGTCATTTCATCACATGACCACCAGCCCAACCACATAACCATCATTTCATCCACATGACCACCAGCCCAACCACATAACCATCATTTCATCCACATGACCACCAGCCCAACCACATAACCATCATTTCATCCACAGGACCACCAGCCCAATCACATAGCCATCATTTATCATTTCATCCACATGACCACCAGCCCAATCACATAGTCATCATTTGTCATTTCATCCACATGACCACCAGCCCAATCACATAGCCATCATTTATCATTTCATCCACATGACCACCAGCCCAATCACATAGCCATCATTTATCATTTCATCCACAGGACCACCAGCCCAATCACATAGCCATCATTTATCATTTCATCCACATGACCACCAGCCCAATCACATAGTCATCATTTGTCATTTCATCCACATGACCACCAGCCCAATCACATAGTCATCATTTGTCATTTCATCCACAGGACCACCAGCCAAACCACATAACCATCATTTCATCCACATGACCACCAGCCCAACCACATAACCATCATTTCGTCCACACAACCACCAGCTCCTCCATAAAACCTTACATTTCGCAGGGGGATTCTCACTAAAACACCCACTTATCCCACCCAAAGTTATATATCAATACAAATGCTCCAGCCTGTGTCCACACTCCTCCCACACCCCTTCACAGGGCAGAGGGTTCCAGAGGTTGCACCCTCCTCCCAAACAGACCCATCTGTGTTTACAGACCCTGAAGCCATGCGCCCCAGGGCAGGGGTGATAAGCAACCAGTTTAGAATTCCTCAAACATTCTTTGGTCCAGTCCTGGGCAGGACCATCCTTATTCCTAACAGGCCATGGATTAACCCTTGCCACCACACTGATCACTTCAAGTTAACCCTTTTCTATTCAATACCAGATATGAATACATGTTATTGGTTATAGGTAAATCAGACGCAATTTCAAAATGGACCTTGTTTGCAGTACTGCATGCATGTGTATGTACTTATGTATATATATATATATATATATATATATATATATATAAAGGTAGCTCTTTATTATAGAACAGTATCCAACTCATAAGAGTGCTAAAAGTGTTAAAAAGTTACATTTTATTCCCTGGCAGATCTGTTTAATTGAATACCATCCTGGCTGTATATATAAATTAATAATGATTTCATGCAGCCAAATGTTTGCATAGGAACAATCAACATCCCTTTGACAATTCCCATGGGAAGGGAAGGGGGTACACAGTAGATAAGGAAGGAGTCACCAGTGGGTGCAGGAGGGCACTGAGAGGGTGTAATGGCTGTGACAGGGGACATGGTATCAGTGGGGTACAACACTGATAAGACACCCTGGAAGACACAAGACCCTGAATCACAAGTGGGACTTGCTCCAGAGATCACATGACTTGTACAAGACACTACATGTGTCTGACCACTCACCCCTCCCCACGCACACACACACACTCACCGCCCCCCATGCACACACACACACTCACCCCCCCCACCCAATACCGAAAAACATT
>JAODUO010000084.1:552500-637500 GCA_025642075.2 Ridgeia piscesae | reverse complement strand
AGAACATTTCACTCCGAAAAATGTAGGAGTAAAAACTTGACTTGATTTTTGAAAACTTTTTGCTCTATCTTTTTTTACCTGTCCACCCACCACCTTACCCTGTTCACTGAGATTCTACCTATCCACAACAGGTTTTACCCATCCAAATGACTGGTGAACAGGTCTCTACCCTGGCTATTCTCTACATAAAGCTGTCTCTTGTTCTCCATTTCTCTCCCACTATTTCCAGACCTCTCTCCATGCTTGCAAATTACTAGTTATAAATAATCCATTTCCGTAGTAAGCTAATCTGGCATCAATTTCTGTATCTCCGACCTTCTAGGTCTACTCTCCTCTGTAGCAATCTGTAGACCTATTTAGTATATGTCCTCGATAGAAGATAATGTCTTCACACGCAAACATCTGGTCCACAAGACGGCACTTGTGGAAGGTTAGCCCAGGATAGATCTGTGTCTACTGTTGAAAAACTAACACACGAAACATATGGAGTAGATGTACTAGTTAGCTGCCAGTGGCAGCTGTCAGACACTGGCTTAAAAATTACAATAAAACAATATAGCTATAAGATGGACTGGAACCACTTAGGATCCAGTTTGACATCATTTCTTTAATTGTCCATACTGATGCCATCGCCTGACAAATAATATTGATGTGCACTGACCTGTCTGAACCAAACTGAGCAAAATTAACTGTCTGACCTGTTTGAATCCAGTTTGAACCAAACTGAACTAACTGTCTGATAACTGGTGTATTTACCCCACAACATGGATAAACAGTATGTCAGAATTTACACTTGTCTCACACCAGACACTTTTAATAAAATTAATTAAAACATTTAACACAATTATTGTTACCAAACTTATTAAAATCCCAAGCAGACAGCGAACGTACAGACACCTTCACCTGCTAAGAAATAATCCTATGGAGTTTCTAACAGGTCTTAATGACCCTGGGGTAGACAGGGGCAGATTGGCGCCTTCCTATCTCAGCAGCTTGACCCCCAAATTCCAAGACATACCCAGAAACTATCAGTGCTTCATGCACCTTGTACAGTCTCACCCGAAATGCTCCCACAATCGCAGTCTAGTCTTGCATAGATGATAGGCAATAAACAGCCTTTCAGGGATACAAGAAATACCATAAATCAACCTAGATTTTTAAGTGCAGGATGCACGTCACATTTGTCAAAAGTTCAAAATAGCTCTGGCTAAACTACTATGGAACAATCACCAGATAAGAATACTTTAAAACATTTCAAACAGGGCAAAGTACAGAGCAGTAATTTTTCATAGGGTGGATTACGTATGACAAATTTATACATTGCTATTGCTATATGCAGTACATGTGAGCATATAATACTGAATATGTGTGTGTGCATGCGTGCACGTGCATGTATGGTGTGTGTGCATGTGTGATGCGTGCATGCGTGCATGTGTGGTGTGGTGTTTGTGTGTGCGTGTGGTATGTGTGCGTGTGTGTGTGCGTGCGTGCGTATGGTGTATGTGTATGTGTGTGCTGTGTGTGCTGTGTGTGTTGTGTGTGCTGTGTGTGCTGTGTGTGTGCTGTGTGTGTTGTGGTGTGTGTGTGCTGTGTGTGTGGTGTGTGTGTGTGTGTGGTGTGTGTGTGTGTGCTGTGTGTGTGTGTGTGTGCTGTGTGTGCTGTGTGTGTGTGCTGTGTGTGTTGTGTGTGTGTGTGCTGTGTGTGTGTGTGCTGTTGTGTGTGTGTGTGTGTGTGTGTGCTGTGTGTGTGTGTTGTGTGTGCTGTGTGTGCTGTGTGTGTGTGTGTGTGTGTGTGTGTGTGTGTGCTGTGTGTGTGTGTGTGTGTGTGTGTGCTGTGTGTGTGTGTGTTGTGTGTGTGTGTGTGCTTGTGTGTGTGTGTGTGTTGTTGTGTGTGTGTGTGTGCTGTGTGTGCTGTGTGTGCTGTGTGTGTGTGTGTGCTGTGTGTGTGTGTGTGTTGTGTGTGTTGTGTGTGTGTGGTGTGTGCTGTGTGTTGGTGTGCTGTGTGTGCTGTGTGTGTGTGTGTGTGTGTGTGTTGCTGTGTGTGCTGTGTGCTGTGTGTGTCTGTGTGTGTGCTGTGTGTGCGTGTTCTGTGTGCGTGTGTGTGCTGTGTGTGCTGTGTGTGCTGTGTGTGCTGTGTGTGCTGTGTGTGTGCTGTGTGTGTGCGTGTGCTGCGTGTGCTGCGTGTGCTGTGTGTGCTGTGTGTGTGAGCTGTTGCAGCTATGAATGTACTTTATTCGAATCAATACTCAAACACTTTATTGTTGTTCTAAACCACTGCACTAAAACGAAAATAAATCTCCCTCAGTTAGACATTGACACATAGATTTGAATGCTGTCCACTTTTGAAATAATCCCCCGGGTGTCCAGTTTCTGAAGGGCAGACCACTTATCACAAAGGTCCCTGACCCTCCAGCCCCACTGACCGGCAGATAGGGAAAGTATTTGTTTATCCCTCTCCTAGGAAGCACTGCAGTTAGTTCCACCATTTAAACTGGTGTCAATGTTTGCTTAGTGGTGAGTGTGGATTACCCACTAGGATTATCTACCTGGATTATCTACCTGGATTACCACAGGCACAAAGCAGTCTCAGTAAAGACAATCCATTCTTAAATATTAACCTGATAAAGGATCATATTTCTAAGTCAACCTTTGTAAATTGTTTAACTTTGATCAGTCAATAGTCAAATGAATACTTTGAAAGATTTTATTTACGCAATGACTAGTTATCAATTAAAAGGGGACTTAACCGTGACTTGACAATGATTTAATGGTGACTTGATAATGACTTGACAGTTGGCACTCACATGACAGTGACCTAATGTTTTGGGAGTTCTGGGGAAAATAGCAGGGTTCCTTCCAGGGATCCGGGATAATTTTGTGGGCGAGGTGCAAAGTATCTCAGAGGCACATTTGTATCTTCACTAGGTTAAATATAGTTAGATGATCAAAGCGAAATCTCGTTGTTGAAACTGAAGACATTTGCCAATTAAACTCCCAGGGAACACAATGGATCAGTCAGGTACACAATCCTGGCATCTACAAACTGGAAAAAACCAACCTGGCCACAAAAGCCATGTTTTGGGCCATGGTAAATGACGGCCTTCCTGGAATCCAGCTACTAGACATCTTGCTGCAAGGGAAGCAAGAACAGGTGCTTCCAGATGGCTCCACTAAATCAAAGTTTTAGGCAAGACTGCGCCCCACAGGTCAGGACTACCACCTACACAGATCTAGCCAAGTATATTGCAGTCAGAAAAGAATATTTTAAATTCCTACTCAAATGTATGTCATACCAATAACTAGGTCTTTTAATAATATTCCTAGTAAACATGTGTGTGTGTGTGTGTGTGTGTGTGTGTGTGTGTGTGTGTGTGTGTGCGTGCGTGCGTGCGTGCGTGCGTGCGTGCGTGCGTGCGTGCGTGCGTGCGTGCGTGCGTGCATTGTCAGCGTGCGCTGTCAGGGGGAAATCTTGGAAGAAAAACCCAGTTCTTCCTGAAATGAAGTCTGTAACTGGGATCTCCGACCAGATGGGTTTTACAGCATTAAGAATAGAACCAACACGTCTCTGTGGGGAAATCAAGTATTGCATAAATTCCATCGAAATGTACTTTGACCTGAACGTAAACATGTTTAGTCAAGGGCCAAATATTTTTAAACGCAGTGTCTGCGATGCATTCCTCCACACAAACATTTATAGACACACTGTGTGTGTTTTTGTTGTGGGTTTCGCTTTAGATAGTAATCTCTTAACTTAAAGCTACTCCATCAGTTGAATTTCTGTGTTCTTTATGTCTCAGACCAATTTTTCAAAAAGGAAACCTATTATTCATTATAAGTACAACATGCTTATTCACGTGTCTTATTTTGGTGAAATTAGGAGATTTTGTTGTGTTGAAAGGATGAGACCATCTGTAAACCTAGATACAACTGGCCCCATCTGAAATGTAGTTACAGGGCTTGAGTCAGGAAATCATTATTTCGTCAAACACATAGCAACAGTTATATCATCAAAGTTCATGGTCAGTTTGGTTCTAAGACATGACAGATTTCATTGATATATGCAGTATTCTACCCACAAAAACAGTATTTAATTGTTCTTACTCTTGTTTAATTTCCAGTATTTTTAGTATCATTGTATAGAGAATTCAAATATTGTTACAATCAGCACAATGTGAAACTTTAAGAAACAAAGTACAACAAAGTTACAAGTTATCTAGGTGATTTCGTGCACGTTCCCAGAACTCTAAGAAAACATCGTAAATTTACTTAAAAAGTCTAAACAGTTGAAACTACATCCTGATGCAAGTCTTAAGCAGCCAGCAACACACAACTGTGTCTGTATGCGACTGAAGTGGGTGGATAATCCACTTCATAATCTACTGGATAATCTACTGGATGAATTGATGACCACTTCAGATGTTTTTCTTCCCGCCGATTAGTTCTTTTCATTTAGACATTGTTGCTTAGCAACCAGACACAACAAACAGTAAACATGCAGAAATACAGTCCATAAGGATACAGTAAAACCTGTACAGGTCTCACAGATACTCCTGTGTACAGTTTATCATAACCTCTGTTTGGTGCAGAATCCCTGCAGAGTCAACTGAAGTTGCCAGAGTTATGATCAATATGAACTTGTTTTTCTTACGATAAATTTTCTAGTTAGAAGAAATTTGAAGCAGATCCAGACAACATCAGACAACATTGGGCGGCTAGAGGCATATTTAAAGATGTCTTTATCAAATTTATCAACTCACTAAAATTGCTTTTCTTAAAAAACAAACTTTCACGTAGGACATGTACACCTGTATATCCAATTCCATTTAGCATCAGAGGGACTATAGGCCTGTGTTATCTCCCTTGGTTTGACAGTCGTTAATGGTAACCCAACTGCCCAGACAGAGCAAGTAAAACATATGGTCAGCCCAGGCAAAGTGGAGTAGACCATTTGCCTAGGGCCAAGTGTAATTCCTGGAAAGCTAAATTAAGTAATTTAGCTAAATTACACTTCTAAATTGATGAAGCCTTTGCCCAAATAAACACTGATGCTTTACTGATTTTTTTACAGTTATTTTAATGTCTTAAAACAGTAAATAAAACTCAATTTTCACAACAATTATGTAGATTTTGCAGTATAACATATAATGCCAAGTATGCCACCGGTAGGTCATACTCCAAGGTCGTGGTAGATGCCAGGATAAGTGCAGAGAGGAAGTCTGTGTCCATCACGTACGTACTGCCATGACAAGGAACTGTAGTTAACCACGAGATAAATGGAACACAGACGGGCAGAATTATGAAGCAGAAATGAATAACTATGAGCAGGAACCATCCAACATGTCTCATTGTAGAAAATAAAAAGACAAATCTCCATGTAACTGGTGTGACACCTAGACACACAACACAAGACATAGAGGCACAGTGGCAACATTTCATAAACAAAAACAGTTAGAATCCGTTAAGAGTTTTCCATTAACAGCTACCCACCTGTTAGTGTTATCGAAAACAGTAAAACAACAGCTTCATATATATTTATTTTATTATATGGCAAAAACGCATGACATTTAAAAATAATTATTTATTTAATTAAAACACATGGAAATAAATTGTCACTAACGGTTTCAGGGCAAGTAAAAATACTGATTGTGCAAGTAGAATGTTACAGTCCCTTGCCCTGCCCCCCCCCCCATCCACACCCGCCCCCCTGCCCCCACTACCTGGGATAGGCTGTGGTTTGGGGTCATTGGCACAGGTTAATCTGTCAGCAGTGGATCTAATAAGTTTGCACCAATCAACCCCTGAGATTAACTCATGGTATTTAATCTAACATAAAAATCATCCCTGCATCGTGGGAGCCAATGCAGAATTCTCCGATTATCCACATTCCTGATGGAGCACGGATGATATGTTGGCTGTTGACATATGCTTATCCATAACATGTTTACACTCAACACTAATTACCCATGCAATATGACTAGGAATAGCAGCTACCCGGTAATATAAAACTGGTTGCCCAGTTTTTAAATGCTGACATCTGGGAAATTTTTAATGACAAACAGTAATATTGGTTATTAATATTCTAATACTTATAATATTGTCCTGAAATTAGAACATAGGCATACCAAAAGAAACCACCTGGTTGTTTTCCCCCCAACTTTTCTGGTTTCTCCATCTCATCTCAAACATACCAAAAATGCCAGCTGCCAGCAGATTAACCCTTTCTACACCACGGGAAGTTCTTGCAAGCTTAACTGTTTCAACATAACTAGAAATAAGACATTAACAAACAGAGCATGGAAAACAAAAGCTAAATTAATAAAAAGACCGATCCTCCAAGGGAATGAGGGGGTAGCTGAGAATGGGGAAAAATAGACAGGTTTACAAACTGTCTGGTATAATTCCAAGATTTCCCTACTCTGCCAGGTATGAAGACGAAGAAGATCCTGTCTAAGTATCATTATTTATACCTCTCCCACTCAGTGGGAACGTATATTTCATCTATCTGGGTCAACAACAGACTTTAACAAAAACAACTGTGAATTTTCAACCTCATTATCACTGATGGGGAAACATGAGGATAAACGATCCCACTGTTCCCTCCAGGAGGGGAAATATGTTGGGAGGGGCAGCAGACTACCCAGGAATCCCAAGAGGGGGTGTGATGGGGGTGATTTGTTGAGGTTAGTGTGGGTTTATCTAACACAAGTTACTCATGACCTCTGGATCAGGTTTCAGCTTAATGAGTCTAAGGAATCAAAGAATGCTCATGTTCTTAATCACCCAATTACCTGTTGCCATGGAAACTGAACAGCTGGATTTGGGATGATAAATGTAAAATTTAGAAATTTACTGAACTACAAACAAACTGCTTTAAAGTTGATATTTTACGTACGTGAGAAGTTCTAAGAGAGGGAGACATCAACCAGAAGAGACCACGGTATTAGTACAAATCTTGACAATTGTACCATTATTTGGGAAAAGCTATACACACATTGAAAAGTAAACCAAACTTGTGGTTTAAACACATTCCATCCAACTCAGCGTTTCCGACATTTTTATATGAAGAAATGCAGATCTTAAAGATAACAATTAAACGTGTCATAAAACCAGTATTGCCGCGGTTCCTTGTCAATGGAAACCAACATCACCAGTAAATCTACATTCCAAGGTTCATATGTAAGCAATTCTACTTCTTACTACTGAATATCCAAGAGCAGCAATAAGCCAATTTTTCAGATGCCATTTTTTCAGTTTTCTTAGTTAATCCAAAGCAATTCAATACACAGATGAGTATTGTTTCAACATTGGTATAATGGGTAACTGCACACACCAGGCAAATCAAACAAGAGGTTTCACCAAAGGTATACAGGAACATATACACCCGACCTACACATGATGGATTGCGGGAAAAGATAAAAATATTATACAATATTCTTAAACATTTCACAAAAGACCACTGCATTCTCTTTATACCGCCCGCCTTTATAATGTCTATCTGCTGGTTTTCCTTTCATCAAAAAGGCTAACTTAATCAATTACAATTTTAGTTATATTTGGGAAACATTTTACATTATTATTCCTGAAAAGGTTACCTACTATAAAAATTGTATATTTTCACTTATGCCAGTTGTAGGACATTTAGTGGGGCTCGGCTCTGTGACATCACCGAGATGTCAATAATATTAGTCCTGGGATGACACCAAGTGTGTGTGTAGATTTAAAGAAGTGATGCTAAACTTGATATTAATTGGTACCACTCATTCTTATATTGTTTTACTGGAATATTAAAGACAAAAATAATATCCGACAGATAGTATTGTTCAATAACTAGCACATTCACCCCTTGTAATGGTGTGGATGAAATGAACATGCCACCTACCGCATTGTAATGTAAGACCATCTTGAACTTCTCGAAGTATAGCCACTGCTCCGCTTCAACGGGGTCAAGGTCGTGGTAGAGGTCGCGAGCGGTAAATCCAAACGCGCGAAACTCGCCCGTGGGGGTGAGGAGCAGGCAGGTCGGAGTCTTCTGGTTAATGACCCCAGGGTCGCCACCCTCCCATTTGCGCATCATGTGGATGCTCTCGGGATCACGGGTGAAGCTGAACGCGTAGCCACTGAAGGTCGTGCCAAAGTCGATGGCAACGACGACAAAGTGTCCCGAGTGTCGATTGGGGTCGGAGCTGGTGCCGGAGTCCATAGAGCTGCGACTGCTCCGAGTAATGGCGCTGTCAAAACTGTCGTTGTGGGAGTGCAACGGTGCGAGAAGTTGGGAGGTTCTCGCGAAGAAGCCGGGTGATTTCGGCGATTTCGGTGACTTTGCCTTCTTTTCCTTTTCCTCGGCCATCGTGAAGGTCTTCGGGTTGTCGGCGGTCAAGATGATCTCCTGACGTTCGCACGGCGCCGGTGACTCCGACTGTGGGGAGTTGCTGGGGGTCGTGGGTTCCTTCATCGGGGTGCTACTGCTGCTGGGTTCTTCCACGGGGGCGCTATCGGGAGGGGGCGATTCTACCGGGGCGCTATCGGGAGGGGGCGATTCTACCGGGGCGCTGGGGGTCACTTCTACTGGCTCGGACGGGAATGCTGGAACAGTGCTGTCGCGCTTTGATTCCACCGCACTGATTGGTTCTTCTTGGACTTCCGCAGGTTCCGCTGGTGTTGTCTCCTTCGGGGTTTTATCCTCTTCCGGTTTCTCCTCCGCTTCCTCCTTGTCACTGGCTCCCTCCTCGCCCTTCTTCCCCTTCTTCTTCGACTTGTGCGACTTACGCTTGAAGAACGCAAGGAAGCGTTTTGACGGTGAGAGCTTTGGGCTGCCTTCCTTCGACTTGCTGTGTTCCAAGGTTCCTTCTTCACTCGTCAGGTCTGACTTGGCATCATCCAAGTGCTCCCCACCTGGCTGCTTGTCAGTCTTGCTCTTGTCCTCAGACTCTGGCTTGTCCTTGTCCTTTTCCCGTCCACGGGAGCTGCCTCAGCTGCTGGTTCTGTTGATGTTGCTGGCACTGCCTCTTCCGTTGGAACCGACGCTGGTTCTACTTTTTCGTCGACTTCAGAAATTGTTGGCGGAACAACCTCCTGCTGTTCTGATTGCTCCACTACAACTGGTTCTTCTGTTTCACCTTCGGCTAATTCCGGCCAAACAATCGGAACTGTCTCTTTAGTGACAATTTTGCGAACAGACACGCTCTCTTTCACCTCCTCTTTGCTCTCCACAATCCGACTGCCGTCTTCTGTTTTGCTCTCGACAATCTCTGACGTCTTCACGTTCTCTTCCTGCACGTGAACAAAATTTTTATCATCACCTTCGTGTGACTCGGCTGATGTCACTTCAACTGTGGTGTGGGACACGACCTCTGGGGCGGGTTCTGCGACCTCTGGAGCTGGTTCTGTGACCTCTGGAGCTAGCTCAGTGGCGCCGTCTGTGGGCTCTTCTGTGGGTATTTGCTCAACCGCTGCAGGTGGTGATTCTTCTGTGGGTTCTACAGGCGCACTGGCCACGACCACTTCATCCAGGACCACGTCGGTTTTCTCGTTCTCTGGCAGAGGTTCTGCGTCCTGAGGCACGCCTTGCCGAGTGCTCACGACCCTGTTGCGTGTAATGACCACCTTCCTCACAACCACGGAGCCGTCCTTGTCTTCCTGGGATGTTTCTGTGACGGCGGATGATGTGGTGGTTGTGGTGAGTCCGTTCACTCCCACCTCTGTGTGACTCTCAGTCGTCTCCTCTGCAACAGAAATGACACAGAAATTGTAGTACAAAAGATTCAGCGAAATTTCAAATTTGCCCGTAGACCATTGTTCATCTTGCATAAACTCATAAGAGTGCATCCAAAGCGTGTGATGTTCTATTCAAGGAACTTGGCAACTGTATGTGTCAGCGTGTCGCTGTATACCCATGTGTGTCATCATGTGTTACTGTGTGTCAAGCGTCAACATGAGTTGGTATTTTACGGCATGTGTTTTTTGGCGCTTGCTATTGGCATGCGTCACTCTGTATTGCTGTTTGTCAACATGTGTTATGTAGTGTGTTTTGGCATATGTGAATGTGTGTTTATGAGAGCATGAATGCATTCATGCATGCAAGTGTGTCAATGTGTATTAGCATTGGATAAAGTGTGTTAGTGTTTGCTGGCGTGTGTCAGCATGTGTTGGCATATGTCGCATGTGTCAGTTGACATATGTCTGTTTTTGTGTGCGTGCGTGCGCGTGCATGCGCGTGCGCGCTGTGCGCGCTGTGCGCGCTGTGCGCGCTGTGCGCGCTGTGCGGCTGTGCGTGCGCTGTGCGGCTGTGCTGCTGTGCGTGCTGTGCGTGCTGTGCGTGCTGTGCGTGCTGTGCATGTGTCAATGTGTATTAGCATTGGATAAAGTGTGTTAGTGTTTGCTGGCGTGTGTCAGCATGTGTTGGCATATGTCGCATGTGTCAGTTGACATATGTCTGTTTTTGTGTGCGTGCGCGTGCATGCGCGTGCGCGCTGTGCGTGCTGTGCGTGCTGTGCGTGCTGTGCGTGCTGTGCGTGCTGTGCGTGCTGTGCGTGCTGTGTGCTGTGTGTGTGTGTGTGTGTGTGTGTGTGTGTGTGTGTGTGTGTGTGTGTGGCACACACGCATGTACAAGTTTACATATCTGTCAGTATATATGTACACACTGAATGACACTTAATCCTTTCCCAAGGCAAGGCTACGTAATCATAAATATATTGTGACACAACATATGATATCCACAACTTAATTATCACGCCTTTTTTTATAAAAACATAACTACTTTCATTCAACTTCAAAGTAAGTTTTTCTTATGACATTAAACGTTGGTGTTTTATTATTTCTATGAAATGACACTGTAAATCATCTGTGCCATCAACATGTGGCAGTGATTATACCAATGTTGTATATTTAGATCTGTCACTGCAAATAACACATATCTGTTATTCCAACACAAGACAGAATGCTGAGACATCTGTCTCTGTCTGTCACAAGTCAATCAGCCAAAGGCCAGCAGCTAAGAGTACTGGTGCCACACTTGCTAATTTGACATTTACTAAGACAAATGTTGCATTTACATGTGTTCTGATGGCATCATGGTATTAGGACAGAGTCACTGGGGTAATGTGTCGTGTAGTTAGACTGTCCACCACGATAATTACAGTCATACACTACATTTAGAGAGGATTACAAAAACAGGGCATTCAAGAGGGCTACAGCTGTGGAGGAGGCTCCACAGCCGACGGTGAAAAAACACCTGTATACAGCAAACTGTAGCTTTAGGAAAAAATGAAGTGACATGTCAGGTGTGTTCAACGGTGAATCAACGTCACTCCACCATTCCAATTTGTCACTCCAAACAATTTGTGGGGCTAAGTTATCGTGGTTGCGGGAAAGATCCCAGATTCCTGTTTGTTTTAGACTCATGACCGCAATGTGGTTATCAGCGGTTGATTACAAAATACCAATTACGATTACGGTTCTTGTGAAAATGTTGGTTTCGATTACATTATCCAACCAAACACAGATACTGTCACTGACATTTATGTTGGGATTACAATATAATCTGCATTTATTTTAAGGACCTTTCTGAAGAAAAAAATTAAAAGTGGGAATCGCACGAGTTTTTAATTGCCTAACACTCTGGTCATAACACTCATTATAAAATACACCGTTCATCGAATCAGTTGTTTTAAACTGTCTTATTTACACAGACATAATGCCATAGGTTTTTTCTTAGTTTTGGTCTGTAACTATTACAAATAAATCTCATACGTACTGAGGAGGAATTAATCAAGATAAAAACCAAAGATTACATCATCTTTAATCTTATGTTCAACACAATACACCATATTTGGAATGGAGAAAGTGCAAATTATAACTGCTCCTTCACAGATATGCTCCCCTGGCAAACACTTCTGCAAACAAAGAATACGTCCACGTAGTCTTTGCTCCAATAGTACTATATTCCCAAAGAATATAAAGGATATGAATTGGTGACTGTTGATAGAGAATGCAGTTGGAGAAAAGTGAGGTGAAAAGACAAAGAAAAGATGACAACCTTGACCTTGAACAACAACGCTGTAAAATAATGAAAAATGATCATGAATGCAAATTTATAGCACATAAAAATATTACAAAACCATTACAAATTACAACATAACTTACATTTCAAAATACGATCACAATTACAGACTTAACGGGAACAGACTTGGCCTCTAATTACACGAATTTGTAGCGTGACCTTGTATCTTGTTCAAGTCAACAGTGGACCAGTGATTTCTCACCAGTCATGAGTAAAACCCACACAAAGTTTTCTCGTGTCATCTGTCAATATTGGTTTGTTTGCTTGTCACACTGTGTCAAGTTGGGGACTTATAGTCTGTGTGCGCATATTGCAAGAGATTTATGGTTTTCAATGCATTCTAACAGGTATTTTGTTTCAGCTGGGGTTAAGAATGTAACCAGAGCCATGTTTCATTTACACAAAACACACTGAAGGCATGCAATAACACTTCCATACACTGAAGTTATAAACAAACTCTGCACAATGTTTGCAACACGTGGAAATACCGTTTTCCCAGTACCGCATACAGACTCAGACTGTTTATTAATAAGAACATTAAAAATGTATGAGGAATTTCTAGCATTGTGGCATTAACATACATACACTTGTCGGTCCAGTCCTCCATCATACATATGCAAAATTTACAACAAGAAAAATTGCATGTTCTTCAAAACTAAATTGTTTTATATATAGACTAAGACATTATTAAAAATATGTGTAACTTGAGTAACTTGCACCAACTGCCTGAAAACCCACATCTTATTTGTGCATGAGATTAATCTATTAATAGTGGACATCATTAAATAGTCTTGTTTTATCCTCACTGCAGTTTGAGACTAGGTGTTTGTTTTTACTGACAACAAAGGGTGGAATACTTCTCCCCAGGGGGTAATATCCCTGATATAACTGATACACTGTCTAGCTAGTTTTTCCCAAAGCCACCCCACCCCATCTGCAGATGATCACCCGGCCTACCTCATGCCACCCCTAGCCCTACCACATGCCACCACCAAACCCCTCCTTCCTGATTGTTGACTTAACCAGGAAGTAACTTCAGACAGTTGACTTTAGCCCTGTCTAAAAAGGCAAAATGTTTAAACAAAATCAAACTTATCAGGTCAGATTACACACAAACTACTCTTATCATCATCAGACTGACTGTAATCATATCAGCAGAAGCTTTCACTCCCAAAGAAAATTTTTTTGGCCAAATTTAATTTTTTTTCTTCCATGCCCCAATTTTAAAAAAGAAAATTTTTTCTTCATATAATAAATGGCCTAGTTTATTTATCATTTTGTACAAAAAATTGGAAAAAAACTTAAAACCCTCAAACCCCAAAAAAAAATTTTTTTTTTTTCCCTTTTCCTTTTTCAAAAATGAAACAATTCTTCCAAAAAATTGAAAACCACAGTTCTTTTAAAGCTCCACTCAAACTAGGCAATATTCCAAGTGATTTTTCCACCTAGATGCGTCTGCTATAGAGTGCTGAGCTGAATATAAAAAGACATTTTGTACAGCCAAACAAGAGGTAAATGGGAATGAATGGTAAATATATTTGATTTATAACAGCGTTATCTTAAGACCCTTCTGCCTATCTTTTGGACAGGTAAGTTTCTTTTGGACGGGTACAAATTAGAGTAGAAAGGTAAATGGATGGGCAGACAATTTAGGACCCAAAAAATGTTACATTAATCTGTGCACATTTGAACTGGACTCTGTGCACACACGCACACATGAAAGCGCCTGTCTACCTGGAGATTCTGGGCAGGTAAAAAAATCCTGTACAAAGGCATGAATGAAGGGGAGATTTAGAGAAACTGCAGAAGATGTGTCAAAACTCTTATAGCCTGTTGACTGTTGACCCCCCCCCCACAAATCCCACCCAGCAAACTGAGGGATAAGTAGTTAGGGATATAACAGAGACAGCCGCAATAAAAGCAGTTACACAGAACCAGGAGAACAGACAGTCAGTCCCAAACCCTTTTATCCCTCAGGCTAGGGGATATGCGTAATTGAAACGATCAACAAACCCAGTTACGACCATCACAGTTGATTTCCCTACACTTGGGTAAAACCATGGATAAGCTACTGTGGCAGCCATTAGGAGAGGGGGTGACTAAGGGGAGATGGCTTTGGAGGTCAAAGATCAAAGGTTGGCCTCTGGCAAGGACTGATTATAACAGGCTGTCCACTCTTTGTCCATCACACTTCACTGATGTCCAGCGAGGCTGGTAATCTGTGCCAGACACTCAGTGTCCTCCGGCCTCAGACCAGTGGTCAATGATTGATTGATTCATTACAGAGAGTCCAGAAGGAAAGAATTACCCCCTGGAAGCAGTTGCAGATTTCACCATGTGGGGGGTTCAGCTGTCTAGGTATAAACACACCCCAAGCCACCTATGTGTGCCATTTAGCCAGCCAGTGGCCAAAGCCGGCCAATGAATGAGCCATTTAGCCAGCCAACAAGTCAGCCATTTATCTAGCAAGTGTTACCCAGTGGGCAGGTTTAACCAGGTAGCAAGTGAGCCCAGCTTGTCAGGGTCAGCTGCCCTGCAGGTCAGTCCACAGACAGACCACTGTGTACATACCACACATACACCCATTCTTCTTGGGGCCAGAAACCTCCAATCATCACATATTTCTCCCATAGTAAGAAGTTAGTCCAGAGTAAGTCATGTTATACCGGAAGATAAACCACAATCACAGATCAGTTAAGTTATTTTGCTAAAGTAGTCGGAAGTGTTTTCGGAGAAAAGTTATCCTTGCATAACTTTACTGTGAAAGGGTGAAATTCTCTAGTTCAAAACTATCTATGCTTGCCACACAACGTTCTGCCAAATTTAGACCTTTCTCAGACAATGTAATTGAATTAGAAGCTGTGCGATGTGAAGACAGCCCCAAAGACACGTCAGACCTAGGGAACAGAAGTTTGCATTGCTAAAGAAAAGTGATTTTAACACCAAAAATATTCTTTTTATGTCATCTGAGACAATTAAGTTGATTACACAACTTCGCTATCTGCTGACTGATCTGATGAAACACAGCGACTAATCTGAAACAACTTCACTTTGAAAGTGAATGCTTACCACAAGGCAAAATTCCTCTCAATATTTCACATTAGATAATACGCTGCCTGCATGTCTCCTGTTGGTTGCTCTGTAAACTTTCTCCTTTACCCCTTCATCCCCACACACCCCCTACCCTTCCCAAATACCCCACACCCAATAAAGCCACATGTTTCATATCCACCTGTCAGAATGCAACCCTGAGAGCAAAAACAGCTCAGTCCTTACAGGGCCAGCTGGCCCATAAATCATCTTTAGTGCCCCAGCTAACCTTCCTGAAGCTCCATCCACACCTCTCAGAGTCAACCCACAGACACCAGTGTCTTCAACACTGGCCCAGCTCTCAGCTCTCACGGTTCAGCTGTGAGGCCATATCACACACTGGTCCAGTCATCTCAGTCATTGTTGAGGTCTCATCATACATTGATCCAGTCATCTCAGTCATTGTTGAGGCCATATCACACACTGGTCCAGTCATCTCAGTCATTGTTGAGGTCTCATCATACATTGATCCAGTCATCTCAGTCATTGTTGAGGCCATATCACACACTGGTCCAGTCATCTCAGTCATTGTTGAGGCCATATCACACACTGGTCCAGTCATCTCTGTCATTGTTGAGGCCATACCACACATTGGTCCAGTCATCTCTGTCATTGTTGAGGCCATATCACACACACTGGTCCAGTCATCTCAGTCATTGTTGAGGCCATATCACACACTGGTCCAGTCATCTCAGTCATTGTTGAGGCCATACCACACACACTGGTCCAGTCATCTCTGTCATTGTTGAGGCCATACCACACACTGGTCCAGTCATCTCAGTCATTGTTGAAGCCATACCACACACTGGTCCAGTCATCTCAGTCATTGTTGAGGCCATATCACACACTGGTCCAGTCATCTCAGTCATTGTTGAGGCCATACCACACACTGGTCCAGTCATCTCAGTCATTGTTGAGGCCATATCACACACTGGTCCCGTCATCTCAATCATTGTTGAAGCCATACCACACACTGGTCCAGTCATCTCAGTCATTGTTGAGGCCATATCACACGCTGGTCCAGTCATCTCAGTCATTGTTGAAGCCATACCACACACTGGTCCAGTCATCTCAGTCATTGTTGAGGCCATACCACACACTGGTCCAGTCATCTCAGTCATTGTTGAGGCCATACCACACACTGGTCCAGTCATCTCAGTCATTGTTGAGGCCATATCACACGCTGGTCCAGTTATCTCAGTCATTGTTGAGGCCATATCACACACTTGTCCAGTCATCTCAGTCATTGCTGAGGCCATATCACACACTGGTCCAGTCATCTCAGTCATTGGTGAGGCCATACCACACACTGGTCCAGTTATCTCAGTCATTGTTGAGGCCATATCACATGCTGGTCCAGTTATCTCAGTCATTGTTGAGGCCATATCACACACTTGTCCAGTCATCTCAGTCATTGTTGAGGCCATACCACACACTGGTCCAGTCATCTCAGTCATTGTTGAGGCCATACCACACACACTGGTCCAGTCATCTCAGTCATTGTTGAGGCCATATCACACACTTGTCCAGTCATCTCAGTCATTGCTGAGGCCATATCACACACTGGTCCAGTCATCTCAGTCATTGGTGAGGCCATACCACACACTGGTCCAGTCATCTCAGTCATTGTTGAGGCCATATCACACACTGGTCCAGTCATCTCAGTCATTGCTGAGGCCATACCACACACTGGTCCTGTCATCTCAGTCATTGCTGAGGCCATACCACACACTGGTCCAGTCATCTCAGTCATTGTTGAGGCCATACCACACACTGGTCCAGTCATCTCAGTCATTGTTGAGGCCATACCACACACTGGTCCAGTCGTCTCTGTCATTGTTGAGGCCATACCACACGCTGGTCCAGTCATCTCAGTCATTGTAAAAAAATGCATCACCTTTTGTGATGTCACTGACACAGTAAATTTGTATTGTCACTGTACTGAAAGATATCATGGTCTATGGGTATCTTCTAACCAATGCAGGAGGATAATTGTCTATCCACTCTCCAAAGAAACCTCAGACAAGCCCCTTGGACATAAGCTCCTCCCCACGGGCATTTCTTTGAGGCTGTTTTGTCAGTACACGTTTCAGCGAGCACCCGTCAGCTTGCAGAAATCTCATCATTATAATTATGTTTAAAAATTTAATATACATTGTCTTTTCTTCATCACAAGTGAACGATCAATCACTGTTCAAGAAAGGAGACATGTTGTATAGACAATGTCATTCTGCTAATGTTTAAAAATAAAACTAAGAAAAACTCCCTTGCATCAGAACACTTACCGTCTGTACCGTCGCCAACGAGACATCAACTGTCTGGAGTCAGTGTCAGTTTAAAGAGGTGCTCCTTATATAATCTGTGCTAGTTCAACAGATGTCCAGGTCAGATGCCCTAATCCTGCAGGAATCTCCAGTGCAAACATCACCAGCAATACTACAAACACCAGTATCAACCCAAGACCTACACAAACACCCCAGTGTAGTAGGGGTCCTGGCTGACTTAACCACACCCTCACTTTGACTGCAGTCTTCGCTCTTAAACTAAATTCCTGCAGAACACTTCAAAACACAACCTACATCTCGCAACCTACTTCTCGCAGTTTCCACCATTACTGTCATGAAAAGCAATAATTTATGAAACAGGATACTTTCCTGTCTGACCAATTCCATTTCTCTCTTCTAGAATTGCTTTTTCGTTATGCTTCGGAAAACCCTTTAATATCTCCACGCCATTGATTTCATGAATATAAATGAATTGTCAGGCACAACTTGAATTTTTTTAGCCAGGTAACCCTGAAAATAATATTTAATAAGAATTTTACTTAATTCCATTGTTCCTCTTATAGAACCAGCAATTTATTTAACTGTTATCACCACCATAGTACAGAAAAATGTAAGTTGCTATAATCTGGTATTTTAGAAACTCTTGTGGAAGATTGAAAAACTGAATCAAAAATAAATACATTGTAGCTGTAGAAATATACTTATCACAATGGTTTTTGTCATTGTGTGGCATTGCAGAGAATTAGGTTAAATTAATTAATTAAATAAAGTATTCTGATTCTTAGATAACCAGGTCAACAAGCGTTTTACAATAAAACCAGCAGCAGAGATTTCTGAGAAGTAAACACAAACTTGTGTGTCGAGCTTTGTTCACATTTGTAGCAGCTTACATTTCTGAGAAATGAACAGAACCATTTCAAGAGTGTAGATAACTTTAAGTGTTGAATGGAACATGTTCTGTTTTCTATTTATACTTCTTTTCGCTGTAAAGGTCCGTGATGTTGATACATCACACGTGCAGGAACTTGACAAAATGTGAAATAATATCCCCTATTAAATATAAACCTTCTCAATGTTTGGATTACATGACCTGTAAAAGTAGCGCCTTTAAAGAGGAAATTATAAAAGCAACAAATGGATATGAGATACCATCGTAATATATTGGGTGTCCAATGCATGACCATGTCAGAAATGAGGAATTCCACAATGTCAACATCCACAAACCTGTCTGCAGTGAAATAAAGTACATAAAAGAAACGTCACGGCCAGGTAAGTTGGACATCCAGGACCCAGCTACAAGGAGACTTTGAGAGGCAGGAGGACAGGTGTGATGTCACCAATGAGTTGATAGACCTGGGCATCCATGACTTGGGGCAACAACTGAGATAGACATCTTGTCCTACCCTCACAGCCACTCCACCCAACGATACAGTAAAGAAGTTGAAAAGTTCCTTCCCACACATGGAATCCTCTAAAACATTTCTTCCCGCATCTTTAAACCCATTCTACTGCAAACTTTCTCCACCAAAATGTTTCACAATAATAAGAATTAACAACATATCTTAAGAGTATTTCATTGAAAGTATGACGCTTCCACATTCCACAGGTTTACTAAACAGTTTTCTCTTTGACTCCGCCCATATCCCCTCCAAGAGGGTTCCAACCTACGCTGTCCCAAATATGTAACAACGTAATAAATGTCCAAAGAGTACAAACTAAAAACCTACCAGAAAACTTGGGAAATGTCCGTCCACGGAAGCCACCAGCGAACAGTACTGAATCAAACCCACGAATGCCTCATCTACCAATGTGAATCGGCCAGCGAGTATCGCTACGTGTGTGGGTGTTGACATACGGTCTAGGCAACATGAGGCTTCAGCGAGATGGGCGGATCTCCACATTAATCTGATCTGAGTTACCACCAGTGACAACCCAGGCAAAAATTCTACCGAAATTTTACCCAGCCATGTAGCCGTCAATGTAACTTAATTAATTCCCTGAAACCCAACGCTGTTTATTTATGTATTCTGCCAACTGCTGAACGCTTCAGTTTCACTGTCTGCTATGCCATTACCATATTCACCTGTGCAATGCAATTAAAACATAATATCAACTTTGAATTAATCTCACCTGCTGAACTGGTGATACTGTGACAAATGTTGGAACTTTTGCCAAAATCTACATAATGATGACAGTCGTGCTACAGGGAATCGCAACAAAGTTTTAACAATAAACTTTTACTTTGCTGTCTCTATGTAAAAACTAACTACGTTACTGAGCACTTCGCTAACATGAACAAAGACAAACTCTTGTATAAAGTGGTATGATGTACTTAATATTACTTGCTCAAAATACTTTATATTTTATTCTTCATGTCAGGCAGACTCAATTCAATTCAGTTCAATTCAATATGATTCAGGGAAGCATTCAGCCATGCTGCTATAACTGCACAAAGACTATTTGTTCATTCATGCCCATTAAGCGTCTATAGCCAGATAAAATATTAATTTATACAGCTAAATAAACTGGAGCAATGTGGACTGAACAAAATTACCCAGGCTTCAAAACAGCTATAAGAGGGTTCAAATATGGCTCCCAATGCCCTAACCATACGTTTTCTACTTGTTGAATCTAATCAGCGAATAAAAATAATATTAATTTCTTTTAATCAGTATTCATTGACTAAAATAAAGTGAATATTTGACCACCAACAGTTAATTGGCACATGCAGCAAGTATTTATAACTGGACTGAGTGATTATCCAATCCGCAGATAATCTAAGTATCTGAAGAAAGCTAAGGAATGCTGAATAACTAGTGAGGGTGATGGATAGGCCCTGAAGCTGCCAGGGTAAATGGACCAGACTGACACATTTCTGTAGAGGCCCCCCTCTTCTAATGACATAGATTTGGTTTGAGACCATGTGTGGGGGGTTAATTCCCCATGTCATCTGTGGGGTGGAATGGGAAACCCCCCACGGGAATGCCAGAATTTGCTAATGCCATAAATCTGGTATCAATTAGTATAGACAGGATTAAGAGCAGTCAACAGTGGACTGGGAGAGGGTGAGTTCTCAGAGATAAATGACACAGACAGAGTTAGTGGGCATCCTTACTTTGGTGTCGATTTGGTGTGAGACCCCTCAGTTATTTACAACTTTTTTTCTCCAATATAAACAATGAAATGTCACTGTCGAATGATTTAGAAAGTTACCTGCCTTTAAAACACATAAACGTGAGACTTTCTCACACCCCTTACAGTACAGGTTGTTTACAACTGTTGACTTATCCATTTGTACAAAACATATGAAAGTGAGAAGGGGAGGTGTCAAAACCAGACGATCGTTATAAAATGCTGCTCAAATGAGAACTATATAATCATACTAATTGTTTGTAGAAGTTTGTAAACACTATTGCTTGGTTGTTATTTTAGGTGATTTGCATATGCCATGTCATAACACTGTTACATACCTACACTAACACATGATGTTCAACCAGGAAAATTAACAACAAATTATATAGTGCTAAATCTGGGAAGGAGTGTATTAACAACTTCTTACTTCTTCAAACTGACTGCTACACATCATGCCAGTTTCAATCTTGAAAATTACCTACTGTTAAACTGCTAAATCAGGGGATATCTGGTGTAGATTTTTGTGAACATCCCTTTACACCAAGCTGAATATTACACACATAATATCTGTCTGTATCCTGCCATAATGTGACAATACTTGAATATCTCTCGGCACAAACATGCTATATTTCAACCTGGCTGTTCTACCACCATGTTTCCTAAATCACTTCTGACCATAAACATGCCACGTTGTGTTGCCAGACTTATGAGCCCCACCAGCGTACAATGTTTACCGCCACAGTCTGTAATTTGAGACAGGAGATTATTTCAACATACACATATTCCATCACAAAACTGCATAATTTGGCATGTTCCTTAATTAACATAAATTACATCATGAGGATGTTTTATGTTCCCACGCAACTATGACAAGTAGTTCTTTTCCCCCACTCCACACCTCTTTTCTACCCAATTTTTGGCCCACCCTAACAGCAAAACAGCCACCCCAGGGTAACCGCCCCGTCAAGATCATGTGACCCATAAAGCTTACCCATTAATCTGTCAAAAACTTTCAGATTCAATTACGCCAACTGGTGGTTGCCTCGGCAATTATCTGGGTACAGACTTTTTCACTCAAAACAGCACTTCATGTCCTGTCCAATGATAGTACGAGTGTGTAGATTCAGCCTGGCATGGGGTGGCGATTAGCGGTTATGGTTGTTAAGTTTGTATGGGTGAATGCCACCAGACACATGTCTGTATCACTGATACTGTCCAAGCTTGCCGACACTATCACACGACACAAGAGGGTGCTGAGAGACAAGTAACGCATGTCATTTCTTCTATGTAAGAATACGACTTTATAAGGCGACTGCCAGCTAGCTAGATGATTGCACATGCACCTTTTAAATCAGCATCATTAGAGCTATCCTTAATTAGTTTAAGACACCAACTACCTATCCAAGATGAAAATTTTTTTATTATTAATTTATAAACATTAAGTATAATTACGCTAACATGCATGCATGCTGGCATACATGCGTGCATAGTGCGTGCACTCATGGGAATGTTTAATCCATTTTCATCCCTGGCAGCGTACCTCTGATGGGCTAAACCCCAAATTTTCATCTGCGATCCATTGGAAGAAGATTAATTAATTTTATTTTTAAGTTTTAAGGTTTGTACTGAATTTTAGATGGATGTTAGTCAATTGTTCACGCGCAGTGTCAGTGTTCAATTTTCACCATCAGTTGAGTTTTACGTAAATTGCATTTTAAAAACCGGCTTGGGAAACCATCCTGTGCATCCATGACTCTGTGTGCAGCTGGAGGATGATGGGTAATTTTGTGTGCAGCTGGAGGATGATGGGTAATTTTGTGTGCAGCTGGAGGAGGATGGGTAATGTTGTGTGCCGCTGGAGGATGATGGTTAATTTTGTGTGCCGCTGGAGGATGATGGGTAATTTTGTATGCCGCTGGAGGATGATGGGTAATTTTGCTAGTATAGTTAATGAGAGCTGTGGACCATAGTGTGCGTGGCGTGAAATAGTGCTTTTTAGTGCCTGAACATTAATAAAAGGTTATTGCATGTAGCAAACATCTGGATGCTAGAAACATTTCTTGGAACAATTATGTAGACACCAAAAGTATTGCAGTCATACATAACATTATTTTATTAAGCTGTGGGTTGAATTACCAAGTACAACACTGCAGAAGAATCACAGGCACATCAACAAGTCATCGTGACCTTTTCCTTGTTTCTTATTATGGACATATATCTGTATATATGTTAAGGCCAATGACAGTTGAAACAAAATACGGTTAGTCGCAACACGATAGCAGTGTCTTGGCTTTATTTAAGACCAAATGTGGCATGGTAAGAGCATTAGGACCAAAGTTATGAATATATTTACGATAAGATGTAAAAGGAATGTTTATTCCACTTTTAACACATCTATGTTACTTGACAGATTTATAATTTGGCATCTGTATGTTTCACTGGGTGTAAACAAGAGTAACTGCCAAAAAACATGACATTCATCATAGCCACAATAACTGTGTAATGTTTATTTCTTCTGTTGAAACTAAACACACAATTTTCTATCTTAACTATGACCTTGGCTCACTGACAGCATTAGTAGCAATGTCTAATATCCACTTTTTAAGTTTTATAATTTCACTACAGGGTATCTCCAACTACTTTGACAAGTTTGACTGAGATTAAACTGACATAACAAGATTGGAACCTTGCAGCATTAACAATGGCAATTAGGTACAGCAAAATGCCTAACTCAACAGGTACATCCTTCAGCACTTGCAAGATATATGAACATAATACAGCCGGCGGCCATCTTGGACAGAGTGCATGGTGGGTAGAATGACAGATGTAGCCCTCCCAGGCCCCACCTGGTGGGTTCCCAGCTAAAACAAGCCCCAGATCAAAAGATATACATACCCCCAGTGAGCAGGTCTTCAATGCTCCCTCCAAGGGACGAGATGAAGTAAACCCCTAGACTAACCATTCCTCACACTCAGTTGCGTGGCGGGCCTCAACGGGACAACCGAGGCTGCCCTCCTGGAATCCTCGGTCAAATGCCAGTCTTCCCATTCCCACAGCTGTCTGAGTGTAGGTTCTTGTCCAGAACCACAAACATACGTCCTGACTATGATTAATATTTTACAACCTGACAGAAGCACCGCGCTGGTTATATATTGCCCGCATGTGATGCCAATTTCGTCTCACCGGTCAGATGTTGCTGGTTGCCGACAGTGATGTTCTCTCCACATGCCATGATTCTGGCCGACTATATATCTCCGAGACACAAGGGCAGACAAGGACGGAAAAGGGCACTTTTTCCACTGTCTATAACACAACCACTGACTCAGATATGATGACTTCTATGTCCTGTGACGCATCCTATTCACTGTCCTACATTTCTCCGAAAGAGCAACTAAATCATGAACACAACAACACCATAGATAACTCATAATTAAAAGATTCTATACATGTCTTGGCAGCCCAGACCTGTTCAGACATGGTGGTAGGATATGTTAGACTAAACAGTGATATTATTTTAACCCTAATTCGATATCGTCTGTTCTTTTTAATATAATGTCCTGGATAAAAGGACAACTATGCCAAAGGTGTACTGCAAACAAAATTGTGTCAAATAACCTGAAAAAAATTCTGCAATTTTAACGTAGCATTGACAAAATATTTACATTGTAAACAGAACATAACATTTTCTTATTTTGAACATTTGAAGAGCAAAAAAGTCAACGCTTTGAACAGTTAATACCTGCAGCTTACATTTAGATAAGACAGGCCATTGGTCACAGGTGACTTTCAAGTTAGTCGATTACCACACTCTATATTGCTATTACCACCACGGATTTGAGAGGGTCAGTCTGGCTAAAGAACAGAAAAGCTACCTTCAACTTAAATTTGGCTCTTTAAAAACAGTTTTCAGATTGAGATAAATTCAAATCCTCACTGCGTTTTTAATATGGACAGGCCATTATTATACAGACCAACATGTGATTATATGAAGCAGTGTCATATTTGAGGGGGAGTGCGATTTGGCTACGATATACTTCATCAATTTTTCCCCACTGTATACAGTGACTAATGAGGGATTAAGGTATGTTACCTTTGATCAAAATGTAAGGTATGTCACTGATATGGGAGAGATTTCTTAAAAGAATTTATGAATATTTTCACAGAGTCACTGACCGGGTGTGAACTAATATGTGTCTTCTGAAGTCATCTTGTGTATCTTGGCTCACAGCACAGAGAGATGTTATCTGTTGAACCCGACAAGACAAACAGTATCTGTCCCCACCTAACACCAATTCAGAGTGGAACCCAACCAGTGTTTATCAGCTTGGTTTAGCCCCCATTGCCTGTGTTGGTCTACCTACCTAATTAACACCACTAACTAGACACTGCCAGACATTTGCAAGTGTAAGTAAAATATCCGCAGTGTTTGGTTTCGTGGCTGAGTTGTGTGATTACACCTACCAGGGGCTGGTGCTAATTGCCAACTGTAACCGCGGACTGATGTATGGTAATGTCCTGCACTGATATGGCTGGTGTTTATTTGAAACATGAAGCTGACTATAAACATGTATTATTCCGATTCTCTGACTGGTATTTGTTATCATTAATATAGCTGTAGGCTCATATTACAGATTTCAAGTATATTTACAAGTTTTAGTTATGTTCTCCTGTATCACACGATTAAAAATGACAATTCAATGTATAAAAACATACTGTAAGTTCAGCGAACGATAAGTATTTTACAAGTATGCTAAATAAATAATAATTTATATGAAAGTTAAATAATTTAATAAAATGTTCATATTGAGACGATAAAGCAACCGTGTCACTATTCAGGGAACATCCACTTAAGTGTGGTCTGAATTAATACAGTAGTCACTGACCATTCACAACTAGGACTTTGACATAATTACGCAGTAGTGTTTGTATAAGATTCCTAGATTGGGCACTGATACTCTGGCTGTCTTGTCTAATCTGCAGCAATCACAAAGCCACATATGGAAGAGATGTATAAACTAATACAGGCCCACCTGGAAGAAATAAAGAGCTCATCTCTCCTACTGGACCAGGGAGCAGGGAAAGTTGCATAAGCTGTGCTAATCACCTGTCAGATTACCCCCATGTCAGTGACAGGGTAGTGACACTGTACCCCTCACCCAAGTTGACACAGCCCCACCAAGCCAAGGTTTCTGGCTCAAGGAAAACCCAACACACACAGACACTAATCAGGGACAGTGGCAGCCATGAAACCAACACATTACATGCTTCGTTACTTGTGGATCATCACCAGCGGATGTCAATATACAGTTACAAACCACAGAGTTGCCAGAAGGAATTCTCTTTTAAACACGGCAAGAGCTAGATGACTGTTTCACTGTGATAAAGAGCTCTTAAAATTCATCATTAATCAAGATCTTTTATTAAATTAAAGGAGCTTTTTCAAAACACATTGCCATATTACTGAGGAGACTATTTGCATGCCACACCAGCAACACTGTTGCACTGATGTGTCACGGTGTTGACAGTTCTCGGGTATACAAGATCACCGTTAAGGAGCAAAATTAATTTTAAAGAAAAAAAATCGGGCTTAAGAGCTCTTACTGATGTCACAAGTATACTACTACACATATACTGCTGTCACAAGTGTGTCACCATAAGTGTGTCACATGAACTTGAATTTACTATGAATATATCAATGCCACAAGTGTTACTATCACATGACTTATGCAACTGCCGGAGCACTGCGGCCAGTCCAGCGCTCACTGACCACTGTCCGTACAAATGCAGCAGTAACAGCAGCACCAGTGCTGACCTCTTCGTCATTTCTGCGTAAACAGGTGTGAACATTTGTCAAAGCTCTCCATGCTGTTTGGTCTTGTCTTATCTTTATCTCCTGTACAAATCGTCCAGACCAGTGCTCTGTCATAACCCCACCTCATGGGACATCACTAGTGCCATGGTACAATAACAGACTAACATGATTATATCTGGCAAACATTTGGAAAAATTAACCCTTGTTGAATATAGATACAGCACACAGTAGCTTGTTATGCACACTTCAAGTGCGAGTGGTGTTTTCCCCATTGATAGAGACAACCAGTGTTTAATGATAAGCGGCCTCTGCCCTTCATCTCTACAGCCGCTGGATGATAATGTGTCAACAAACCAAGCTTGAATCATCCACTTGACATGTTTCAGTACAGCGGTATGTAAACACGCATGCACACATAGGCATGCTAACTCCCAAGCACACGCATGAGCTGACATACATTTTTGTGTGTGCGCACGCATGTGTGTGTGTGTATATGTTGTGTGTATGTATGTATGTGTGTGTGTGCGTGCGCGAGTGTGTCCGTGTGTGTGGTGTATGTGTGTCTGTGTCTGTGTGTCTGTGTGTCTGTGTGTCTGTGTGTGTGTGTGTGTGTGTGTGGTGGGTGTGTGTGGTGTGTGTGTGTGTGTGTGTGTGTGTGTGTGTGTGTGTGTGTGTGTGTGTGTGTGCGTGTGTGCGTGCGTGTGTGCATGCGTGCGTGCATGCGTGCATGCATGTGTGTGTCTGTGTGTCTGTGTGTCACTGTGTTTGTGTGTGTGTGTGATGTGTGCATACTTGCACAGGCATCGAGCCAACAGGCAAGGTGCCAAAACACACAATTCCACACACTATGGGGACAAACGTTGGACGGTAAACAAATTTACGGTAAACCACATCTGAAATTGACCTTGTTAAAACTGACAGAAACAGGGCGGCCTCTTGTCCAGCACCAGTCACACGCACACAGACAGTCAGTAGGACATTAGAGCATATTTTATAAACAACACAACGTCCCATTTTTGTGTGGCTGCTTTGTGTGTGAGTCTGTTCTAATTCACGCTTAACCTTCTAGTTAGCTGCTTCATAAATTGTCCTGCTTCTAAAGATATGTCATTCTTCTATTGCAGCCTATATCTCAATGCTCTGTTTCCTACTGAAACATATTGTTTCATCTTACTTAGAGTGCAGTGGCTCAGAAACCAGAAAACCAGAGTTCAGATCCTGTGCTGCAATGTCAAACAGCTATGTGAGTTCCTGGCTACAGACAGTGGTGGATATTTGTACGAGCAGCCTTCATGTATTAATTGCAGCATGGCTGGGTGCTTCCATTCTTGATTGATACTAGTTTTTTAAATAGTTCATGGGAGGCATGTCCCTAAACCACACAGCATGCACTGTATTTTCAGTGCTGGCACGGCGCATCCTACCATCTCGGCTCACCCTACCATCTCGGCTCACCCTACCATCTCGGCTCACCCTACCATCTCGGCTCACCCTGCCATCTCGGCTCACCCTGCCATCTCGATTCACCCTACCGTCTCGATTCAGCCTACCGTCTCGATTCAGCCTACCGTCTCGGTTCACCCTACCGTCTCGGTTCACCCTACCGTCTCGGTTCACCCTACCGTCTCGGTTCACCCTACCGTCTCGGTTCACCCTACCGTCTCGGTTCACCCTACCGTCTCGGTTCACCCTACCGTCTCGGTTCACCCTACCGTCTCGGTTCACCCTACCGTCTCGGTTCACCCTACCATCTCGATTCACCCTACCATCTCGATTCACCCTACCATCTCCGCTCACCCTACCATCTCCGCTCACCCTAACATCTCCACTCACCCTACCATCTCCACTCACCCTACCATCTCCACTCACCCTACCATCTCCACCCACCCTACCATCTCCACTCACCCTACCATCTCCACTCACCCTACCATCTCCACTCACCCTACCATCTTCACTCACCCTACCATCTCCACTCACCCTACCATCTGCCCCTAATTTTACCCAGGGAAAACACTGCAAATGCAGTCTCCCCAAATGTGCCATGCGTTCATTAGAGAGACTAAAGTCTCACTGTAACTACCGTAGTGCTTATCCCCATGGGATTAAGAGACTACTTGCAGTGAAGCAACAACAGCCTGCCATGGAGTTACTAATGCTAGAGATGAACACCCCAAAATAACCATCAGTCCTATTTGTGGGCCTCAGACCGCATCACCAATAGGGTTGGGTACAAAGGCCTCAGTACACTGTTTCTGGGTCTGCCTGTCTTGTGCTATCCTCTTCCAGTTCATCTCTCCACCATCTCACTCCCTTCCTTTAGATCATTTCCCTTTGTAAGGTTTCCAGGTGGTATATGCGATATTGATCAGTGATCCCATATTCTAAGCCAAACCCACTTCACAAAGCAAAGATGACCAAGTTGTAATTGTTGACATGAAAATTGTGCAAATTGACAGTTGTCTACTGGTAAACACATTCACATTCGCATGGCACGTCAGCACTCTCAGTTCAAAACACGCACTGGGCATGGTACACGTTGCATAAAAACACGACTCACAAGTTTAGGTACTGTGTAGTAGTGTGTACATGAATTGCAATTCAAGTTAATGTGAGTCCAGTATCAACTGGGGCCATAAAAGAACCACAGACAACAACAAGCAGTGTGACAGTGTGCACCCTCATATTCATGGCTTCACCTAGACCCATACATCCATCCTTTGGGTGGGAAATGTTTATTCTGGATGGGTAAAAATTTAAGTATACAAGTAACAGATGGGTGGAAATTTGAGGAGTAAAACTACCTTTCTCTTATTCACGCTGTGCAGATTAACTGGATTACTTGTACCGGGATATTTTGGGTTGTTAAAAATTTTATCCTACATAAAAGCATGTGTAATTACCAGCACAGAAAGGTAGTCTTAGCAGTAATGTTCTGAAGAGATTGACCTGTTGAATGAAGAACATCAAACTGCAACCAACATATACAAAGACTACCTAGGTAGCCAGTTATTTGAACACTACCGAGCACAGTTTTGTCTGGGGACCCATCCAACCACCTGTCATTTGGAGGGGTGAAGTCTGTTTTGGATGGGTTAACATGTGTGGTTGGACAGTTAAAAGTTTGACAATTTGTTTGAATTATTTTGTCAATTTAAAAAATTCAAAATGGACGTCACATTTGTGTATGTATATTTCTTGACCTAGATACATGTCTACAATGGTTTCAATATGTCCTTATGTCTGTCAGCAGATTTGTGGTCTGGAAAAAACTTATCCTGCACAAAAGATAAGTACCGAGGGTACTTGTAAAGGGTAGTATTCAATCCTCAGGATTTCTCAAAGCGCTTTACACTTTACCTCCCTGGCAGACCTATTCAATCAGACACCATCTCAACTTTTCTGGGAAGTATTCAGCCATGCTGCAATTAATGCGCGAAAGCTATTTGTAAAATATCCACCACTGTCTGTAGCCAGGTACTCGAGCCATGTAGAGTAAAAAACCTGCCCAAGGTTTCACACGGCAGCAGAGCATTCAAACCCATGTTCTCTAAGTCCAGCATCCGAAGCTCTACCCCTGAGCCACTGCGCTGCCGAGCGCTGGAAATAACAAAAAACTAAAATACTATCGAAAGGTAGTTAACAAAACTCTGCTGAGTGCCAGAATTAAGAACTAGAATGGTACAGAAAGAGGCAGACACCCTTGTTTTGAAAAGCAATCATCATATGTCTAGGATTGCCGGCCGCCTTCAGTTGAGTTCCTGTACCTTGTCAGACAAGGCATGCTGAGGCCAACCTCTCACGCCCCACACAGGCCCTCTCACCTGGCTGGGCACCTGGCATGTACCCCCAAGGGTAGAACCCAGCTGGGGCACTTTGCAGCTGGTCCTGAGCCTTGTAGCTGGAAACTGAGAGAAGCAGCTCCAAGGAAGCTGTGGCAGCCTCAGACCACTGCTATTTCAGAGGTCGTCAGTAGTCTCCAGCATCATCACAATTTGAACCTTGCATAAGAAGTCAGTGAGGCTCAACATTAACTCCCGGAATGCATTTGGCCAATAGGGAAAGTACTACCGGTAACTCAAGTTTACTTACAGAAATCGACTTGTCACACCAAACAGTGGATTAAACATAAAATGCCAATGTTATTGCAACAACTAGTTACTAAGTCTAAGCCGCATATGTGCAATCAATAAGTGTAACAGTGTTTACTACGATCGCAATATGTGTTTTATGTGAATGAACTACATTTTAACTTTCTGCATTACAAAGTAGCATGACATGTTCAAATATGTAAATATAAGTGGTATACATCAGTACTGTTTCTGAATGAAGAACGTTAACAATGATTCTAACTTCTAAGTTTTTAACCCGACGTCAATGCTCCGCCTAGTGACTACATGCGCTTAAAGTACTACTTGCACCACCTGGTGATTATATTGGCATTAGTCTTGTCGCGAAGTAAAAACAGTGAGCACATGAGATCAAACTGCAGAATAGCGCATGGTTAATTTTACATTACATCAATGTGTCATCAATCTTTTCCTGTAATGAACAGTGTATGTTGCATGCAACTTAATCAACTAGTCCCCTTGGACAAGTCGGCTATCCAACAAAACATAGATAACTACTTGTCAAGTGGACAAGTGTTAATGTTGATCCCTGAGTCATATTCATTGTGTTGGTGCGTGTCATGAATTCTGACCAACTGATCAACTGTTTGACTCGTGTAAAGTACAAAAGAAGAACCATCTGTAGGCCTTGTCCCAGCACAGAGCCTCCTTCACCATCAACTTGGTGACGTCATCAGAGTTGTGGACATTGCAGCGTTCTTTACACCTGATGACCATCATGTCATCCATATTGCTCCCCCAGACCCTAAATATTACAGGGCTTTATGCAAGATAAACATATTGCCATTCACACTTTTTTGTAGACACATATATGTTAACTCATATACATTCAGGTCAGCCGAGGTGTGTTTTATGAGCTGAAATAAACTACAAACACACCTGTGACACCAACGTACACCCACTTTCACAGCATATCTAAGATTCTGAAGACCTGTTTTGTGCCTTCATTTATTTACCCATCCACCCCCCACCCAGCGACCTGCCCACATCAGGTTTTACCCTTCCAAATGATGGGTGGATGGGTCTCTGCATAAAGCTATGTGAATATGAGTGTTATAAATGTGCAAAAGGCACTGAGTTCAAAGACATCTTCACTCACCACCAAAACACCAAACCAGGCAAAGTCCAAATAAACAATACTGAGATCATCTCAACAACGACCAGAGATAATCCTTAAGGCAGACAAGTCTCTGGCTACAGTACCTCTGATCCTAACTTTTACACCTCCAAATTGTGCCACATTATAAACAATACATCATCAATTTCATTTCATTACTGACTATAATCTTGGGAATACTGTAATTTAGTTCATCTTACTTTTCTATACTTTCCATGAGTGGTAATCTTGCAGAGTTAAAAAAATACATAAAGGATGACACATAGGCGGGTGGACGCAAAATAAACTGACACACTGGTGCCACCTGTTGAGTAGAACAGCAACTAATGCATACTAACACTGCTGCAGATATAACATTATCCAGGCAACACGATAGGTAACGTCTTGGCAGCCATGACATGTTGGCTGCAGTTTTGTGGGCTATTTTTGAATTTGTTTTTTGTTTTATATTATATTACGACTGATTTTGTTTTGATAGAAAGTTCACCTAAACAGCACAGAACACACACTAGTCTCATTGTTGTGAATTATGAACATTATCATGTCAAGTTTGCCAAAATAAGAACAGAACGTCATCCATCAAATTCACGTATCAACAAAACAGCACTTCTTTTGCACATTTGCAGTCAATGTCCGTCCTGCGACTTGATAAGTTTTTGCCAATCTCTGAGCACGGCGTCCTACGGCATATCCTAACCGGATGGCACCGGATGTGTCTGTTTGCCTGGCGTAACATCACAGAAACAACTCAGAGGCTGACTATCAGGAGCAGACAGAGAGAGAGAAAGAGAGAGAGAGAGCGACCCGGGCCCTCCAGCAATAAGATGCCACACACATAACCATAGCAACTGTGTGAGGAACCAGCAGCATGCCACATAAAGATAGCAGGGAAACAGGGATGAGGAAGCACGTGAACCCAGGAAGAGGGATTTGGACTGCTGAGTCTGATCACCTGCTTTTTACATATTTTCATGCTCTTCCGTCTCGAAGGATATATTGTAGTATAAAATGCAAAACGGCAGGAGTTTTGTGCGTGTGGCAATTAGAATGTTAAGTAAGTGATATTGATGCCAACGGGTTTGTTTTTTGTGGGGTTACATTTTGCATTTAATCTATATTTTTTGACAATCTTTTCTTTACATGTGTTAGTGGCGATCATGAGTTGTATGATGTATATCCTTTTTTAAGGACATTAAAGTGAATTTAATTGAAATTTGGGAGGTGATGCAGTCATACTGTCCCCAAAGTCAGCACAATTTTGTTGTGGCCATTCTCTGCTCTGTTTACGTTAACAACTCTTAAATATTGGCATGAGCAGGCATATACAATAATTTTTACCAAACAGTCATAATACGCCACATGTGATAAATAATGTATCCATGCAAAGCCTACTCAAAGGTTAACAGTGATAAAACTAAATTAAATATAAAAATATGCTTAAGCACCAAAAATTTAGTTACACACATATACCTCTAGTCCTATACACAAAGTTGCATATCAAGCACAGTAAGTGTATAGAACTGTATGGTCAACAAATTTTTTTTCTGATAAAAAAAGTCAGAATATTCTGACAAGGAGTTGGCAATAGTTATCAATGAACTTCAACAACTAAATTCTGGAAAGTTTGTCATAGGAATCGGGGTTAGAATCCTACTACAGTATTATACATAGCTTTATGCAAAGACCCATCCACCCGTCATTTGGAGGTCTTCCAAAACCATAGATATTGTCAGTTATGCCTCAAAAGTGAGTGTAAATGGTGTCACATGTGTGTTTGTAGTCCATTTCAGGTCATCAAACACATTTAAAGTTAGTAAACTGGATTAACACAGTTAACATCCATGTGTCCACCAAAATATGTATGACTGGCAATAATTTGGTCCTGCATAAAGCCCTATTATTATATGTGTACCAGGCGTAGCTTTATGTAGAGACCCGTCCACCCGTCATTTGGACGGGTAAAAATGAATACGGACGGGTAGAAATATGGGTGGACGAAAAAAAAAGGTCTTCCAATACTATAGATATTCTTAGTTATGCCTTGAAAGTGAGTGAAAATGGTGTTTGTAGTCCATTTCAGGTCAACATGTCAAAGTTAACATCCATGTGTCCACCAAACCATGTGTGACGTGACTGGCAATAATGTTATCCGGCATAAAGCCCTGGTACCAGGCTACCAGCCACAGATCAGATACTTGGGCAGTTTCACTCATATGACTTTTACTGTATTTTTCGCATAATACACCATGACCTTTGACCCACTCTTTCATTCTACCTGGTGTCTACACGAGGGGAAGGAAAAGATCTCACACAGGAGTAAAATAATGTGTAGCTTCTTGAGGATTCTCTAACTCTAGACAGGGACACTCTAAAATAAACCCTCCGACCAATATCCTGGTAGGATAATGACAAATATCCAAAATTCATATGAAGATTTTAATTTTTGGGTCTTGTTGTTGGAAAATAGGCATTAATTGTTACTGGAACTTTATGGGAGTCAGGCAGACTCCTCTCCTCATATAATGCAGTGGCATAACAAACTGGGGGTCTATATACCAATCTCCAGCACATGCTGATATTTTGACCAATCAGAAGTGAACACGTCAGCACAACCCACAACAACCCAAGATGGCAGCACCTGTGCCATATCCGAAAGCAGTGTGACGCAACCACCGAGTTAGATGATTAATCATTCCTAGACACTAGTGTGTTCTATTTATATCTATGGATGCAACTTGCTTACAAGTATTTTCAAACAAACAGGTGCGAATATGATGGCTTGTTACAGACTGAAGATAGTACAAGAGGGCAGCACACACACGCACGCACGCACGCACGCACGCACGCACGCACGCACGCACGCACCCACGCACGCACACCCACCCACCCACATACGCACGCACGCACGCACGCACGCACGCACATTGAACACATATGTTGGTAGATCATCAAGATAGACCACTTCAACATTGGGCTTATCAAAGTTCTATGAGAACATAAGAATCACGATCTTTTAACCTATTTATATATTTATTATTTATTGTGTTCAGCTGAAATAATTCGTTTTATTCTACTTAGACTTTTATTTTTATTTAAGGATATTATTTTAATATAATATTATTTCATTACTGTATTTATGTGTATTCTGCTAATATGTATTTATATTTCATGATTACTCCAATGGATTTTAATGTATGTAAAGATCGACATGGTGTAAAGTGCCACGAACAATTTGTAACTGGTTATGGCACTATATTAAATAAAATATATTATTATTAAGATTCAAAGATTCAACAGAATATATTTTCCATTTTAAACATTACATTAAAAATGAAAATATTTCTGCAGTTAACATTAAAATGCAATAATCCATATACAATTGATAAGACACATTAACATTATAATACACTGTAATACTAATCAGCACTAAAACTGATAACATTAATAAATTGGGTATATAAATAATTACAATAATAGGTAGAATAAATAAATAAATACACAAGTAATATAAAGGACCCTGCAGATAAAACAAGAAGTCTGGGACACCCGGACTCACATAAAATCGAGGCATGGACGAAGTAGACATCAGTGAGGCCCTGAAAATGCCCAGCTTCGAGGCGTAGAAAGAGCAAGAGGCTGGGAATGTGCCACCTGCTCCGTCTAATTCACCTGGCAACAGGAACAGACACTTGTAAACAACCACCTTCTTAGACCTGCTATTAACACCAGGCTGACAGCAGGTCAGAGGTCAGCCCAGGTCGACCCTCTCTGGCTTAATCAACATTTCAAAGTAACCAATATCTCATCCTTCTATATTAAAACTGCAGTGTTTTGCCCCATTTATTTACTCAAACAACTGACGTCCATTTCCAAATAGTTTAGCTATGTTGGACTGCAAAACACTCACTAGCCTAGGAAAAAGTCTTACGATATAATTAATTGCTCGTAAAAATATAATGTTTTATTGACTATAATAACATTAAAGTGTATAATAAACTTGTTTTGAGTAATACCCTGTTTGACTATGTGGTGGTGATTTGCATCATTTCTGAGAAGTGTGTAAGTTCTCCATCTGAAATGAAATATTTATATTTGCTTAATTATTCAGTATCTATGACATACGTGACACAGCCAGTGACATCCCATTATATACGAGGGTAAACTGAAGTAGTGGACCCTACCAGATGCCAGATTCCTCCACCCTATGTATTTGGGAACATGCCAGGCCCACATTCTCCCTGCCAATTTCTTCCACTAGTTTTGACGTCACCCAAATTACAACAGACGCCCCATGCATAGACCACCACCGACTGACCCCTGACCTCTGCCCCCCAGCAGATACAGACCACCAAGGATATACCCGAGGTAGTCAATAACAGGACCCAGAAAATATACCAAATGATAGAAATGATGAGTCGAGTATGACCATCACTGGCTCCCTTAACTCACACGTGTTCTGGTTTGAAACACTCACAGAACTTCAGAAACCTTATTATATTACAGACACAAAAATGTATTCTACTAGTGTACGCCTATGAATTAACCAACTTGATGTGATTTGTTTCCATAAAGAAAATTATTCAGCGTGACTGGATGATTCTAATTGCTATCAGTGTCAATGTGCATTGATATTTGTTTTACTCCCTAGGTGGCAGCATGCGGTTTATTTAAAATATTCCACCACAAAAATGTGGTTACCTGAGGTAGTCTGGCTGTGAATACCAGTGAGTGGCATGAACAATCAGACACTGGAGGGAATTGTGGTGTTGTTTAGAAAAGGTTTCACACCAGAACATGTCTACAGTCTGCACCAAAGAAGTCGAAACAATGAAAACAGTTGTGAGTTTCCTGCTACGTACAGCTCCAAGACAAATAGACAGGTGTAGGTTAATTGCCCATATGTTTTCAAATTAGCACCCTCGAGAAAAGGCTAAGATTATTATTTGTTTCTGTTCTGGCTTATTTACTGTGATGAACAGTAATTTATTTGACTCAATATGTTCGTCCATGCTAACTTGTAACTTCGCATACTGCAAGTATTATAATGTACCATTGACGGAAGACTTGGAACATAGTAAGTTTGTAGCAAAACAGAGTTAGACTAAATTTAAACTGAATTAAGTATGTTATCCCACTAAATTATATTCCTCAAAGAAAACTATTATTTCAAAAGTGCTGGAAAAAACTAAAAAGATTTATAATATTTATTTATATTTATAACATTTATTATGATCATGTTTTGATTATACATGGATATAAACAGAAATTATAAGTGTTACTGTCAGCATTTTAAATTATATAAAGATCAGCCACATATATACACATTTATAGCAACATGCAGTATTGGTGCCAGGAGACTATTTATATAACATAAAAAACATAATGTTAAATTTAAGTTCCAATAAATTATATAACCAGGTTAACTTACCTAACATATTTCATTCAAAGACTGCTGTGTGAAATCTTTATTGTCCTTCACAAAAGAAACCAAGCTGATCACAGGTAACATTTGTAGCATTCTGCTTCTGTCAGGGTACAGCTTTGAGTTTGACTCTATATGCAGTCACAATAAATAAAACAGCCTCACTAATTTTATTATTAGCACAGCAGAAATCATGTTCCCAGCATTTGTGAAATTAATTCCGTGATAAAAGTAATGTCAACATTAAATCAATTTAATTAAACCACTTATTATTTATGGAAACATTGCAACAGGCGTGACAGTCTCCAGGCACAAAACATTTAACTCACAATTATTTATCAAAACAAATTAATTTAGACACTGTGTATATAAAACATAGAATCAGGGTAGGGTGTGTTTAGATAAAAGTGGTCTGGATTTAACATTTTGCCAAATTAATCAAACCCGATGACACATAGGTCATGGAATTCACATCAGGTTAACAAATTAACAGAGACCAAATAAAAAGTTCCATAGATGCACAAAATGTGCCTACATAAATGTTTCATAAATTAGGCACTTGCTAAAGATTATTTTAATCTAGAAAAGTATTTATCTGGATCATAACGATTTTAGTTGATAAGTTCTATGATACAGCTGTCGTATGCTGAAACATAATGGCATAACATTTTAATACAATCTATCGAGGATCATTGTAAGGCATGTCCATCATATTATAGCTACTAAGAAGGTCATACAGAAATCAGTCAGCTTTTGGCAGTCAGAATTATGTCAACCTATCAGATCTTGAACCAACCATACAGCTGCAAGCACTAGTACTGACAATGGAAACTCCCTGACTGGAAAGTGATTAGAAGGTCATTAGAAGGTTGTTAGTATCAATGCACAAACAGCACAACTGATAGGGGTATATCGCTGAAGTCCAGAGCTGCCCTAATTCAGGATAAGCCACTCTTGATATTGTTTCTCTAAGCTCCACTGATATGTGACAAAAACGGCTACTTAGAGTAGAATACACACAGAGTAATCAAAATAGTGATTGCACATTATAAACCATCTTATACACTTTCTCTACATAATATTATAATATAAACAAGTTGTCTTCATAATTATGACTATCACAATAATCGCAGGCCTGTGTAACCGCTAAGTACAATATCAAAGACACAGTGCAGTAATGCTAAACAAATGCATGCAGCATAGATATGCTTAAAAAACACACATCAAAAGGGTAGAGTACACTTAGAACTCAAGAACTCTATTGCTGTAAATGGCGCACACATGGAATGAACTACCCGGTAGACAACAAACAGTGATGCACAATTCAATGAACACTTTTACTAAACGTTTTATTATACATATATATATATATATATATAATATATATATTATATATATATATATATATATATATATATATATAATATATATATATAATGCTATTTATCTTGTTTTATAATTTATCTATTTATTATTATTGTTATTGTAATCTATTTTTTTTATTTATTCAGTATATATATATATTTTTTTATTCACTATATTTTAACGCATTACGCAATGTATAAGGTAGTCGATCAAATTGTTTAGTGCATATATACTATGTTTTACAATACACTTGCATTAGCAAGGTTATCGTGAATAAATAATGTTTATTATTATTAGACCAAAAATTGCACCAAAGGCTTTCTTGTCCACTTGAAGGGGATTCAGATCACCCTTTGACTTACATTCTTATAAGCAGAACTTTTCTCTTTAATTAAAATCAGTTTTGCTCATTAGCAATGATCTTGTATAGTAAAAACTATCAACATTTTACACTGAAAACTATCAATATCAGGACGACCACAACATTTTATGTGGTGTGTCATTGAAATAGTGTTCTCAGTAGTGAACTTTTATATTTGAAAAGTGATCCTAAAGATTTAGGCACAGTAGAAGTCACTTAATTATTACAAAATTTAACTAAATCACCTTTTAAAAATTAATGTTTGATTTTTCTTACAAGCTCATTACCATAGTCAAATGGCTCCATATCATGGTTGCCAATTTTAATTTAAAATCTTACCCCTGTCAGCATTTTGCATCAATATGGATGCATGTAGTGACTGCTGTAATTATGCTTCGTTAAGTTTGAAATACATTACACCATTATGGAAATGCAGAATTAGAATGTTCAATCAATCATAAATTTCTTAAGAGTGAAAGTTTTATAAGATCAATTTTGTTGTTGAATGTAGACACAATCCAATATGTCGGCTGAATGAACACACTTGCAACAATATCAGAAGTTCTATAACTAATACACACCACACACTGCACCACTGTATGAATGAGATGAATTCTAGGACATCTGATAAAATAGATTTGTATAAACACTAGTATCGTAGTGAAGGGGTAGGCAGGAGATACTGTGATCGTTGAGTTATGACAAACTTTATCAATGAGGTCTTGCTTGATGTGGGTAGTTTATCTACTCATGCAAAACTTTGCTCTGGTCACACGGATTATTGCAGTAGCTATCTACTTATCTATGTGGTCAAACCCGCCCTCGCTTCTCTTGACCTGGGTCACGAAAGTTCACTCCTTCTGTGCATTGCTCCAGTTATGGACAGTATTCCATATGGCCATTACATTTCATAAACTTACTGAACATATTTGTTTTGTAATATTTTACTGTTTAACTACTCAATTTTCATCACCAGGCTGATGTCACAACACGGTTGTCACACTGCGTGTTCATTAGATTACAGCATCAATTTGTGGATAACAATTATTCACACATTTTATGACAAAATAATTTCACCATGAAGGATAAAAAAAGAACATAATACTACAATAAGCCATTCTTGGAGCCATGAACAATATATTCAATAAAAATGGAATTATCTGAATGGACAGATAAGGACAGGATGACAAATTTACTTTCCTTGTGTCACACATGTCTAGGCATATCTATTTGTTGTCCGATTCTCTTCTATTATGAAATGTTTTCATCACAGCTTTATATAGAGACTGCCACAGTCTTTAGTCTCTGGTTGAGACTGCCACAGTCTTTAGTCTCTGGTTGAGACTGCCACAGTCTTTAGTCTCTGGTTGAGACTGCCACAGTCTTTAGTCTCTGGTTGAGACTGCCACAGTCTTTAGTCTCTGGTTGAGACTGCCAGTCTTTAGTCTCTGGTTGAGACTGCCACAGTCTTTAGTCTCTGGTTGAGACTGCCACAGTCTCTAGTCTCTGGTTGAGACTGCCACAGTCTTTAGTCTCTGGTTGAGACTGCCAGTCTTTAGTCTCTGGTTGAGACTGCCACAGTCTCTAGTCTCTGGTTGAGACTGCCACAGTCTTTAGTCTCTGGTTGAGACTGCCACAGTCTTTAGTCTCTGGTTGAGACTGCCACAGTCTTAGTCTCTGGTTGAGACTGCCACAGTCTCTAGTCTCTGGTTGAGACTGCCACAGTCTTTAGTCTCTGGTTGAGACTGCCAGTCTTTAGTCTCTGGTTGAGACTGCCACAGTCTTTAGTCTCTGGTTGAGACTGCCACAGTCTTTAGTCTCTGGTTGAGACTGCCAGTCTTTAGTCTCTGGTTGAGACTGCCACAGTCTTTAGTCTCTGGTTGAGACTGCCAGTCTTTAGTCTCTGGTTGAGACTGCCACAGTCTTTAGTCTCTGGTTGAGACTGCCACAGTCTTTAGTCTCTGGTTGAGACTGCCACAGTCTTTAGTCTCTGGTTGAGACTGCCACAGTCTTTAGTCTCTGGTTGAGACTGCCCAGTCTTTAGTCTCTGGTTGAGACTGCCACAGTCTTTAGTCTCTGGTTGAGACTGCCACAGTCTTTAGTCTCTGGTTGAGACTGCCACAGTCTTTAGTCTCTGGTTGAGACTGCCACAGTCTCTAGTCTCTGGTTGAGACTGCCACAGTCTCTAGTCTCTGGTTGAGACTGCCACAGTCTTTAGTCTCTGGTTGAGACTGCCACAGTCTTTAGTCTCTGGTTGAGACTGCCACAGTCTTTAGTCTCTGGTTGAGACTGCCAGTCTTTAGTCTCTGGTTGAGACTGCCACAGTCTTTAGTCTCTGGTTGAGACTGCCAGTCTTTAGTCTCTGGTTGAGACTGCCACAGTCTTTAGTCTCTGGTTGAGACTGCCACAGTCTCTAGTCTCTGGTTGAGACTGCCACAGTCTCTAGTCTCTGGTTGAGACTGCCAGTCTTTAGTCTCTGGTTGAGACTGCCACAGTCTTTAGTCTCTGGTTGAGACTGCCACAGTCTCTAGTCTCTGGTTGAGACTGCCACAGTCTCTAGTCTCTGGTTGAGACTGCCACAGTCTCTAGTCTCTGGTTGAGACTGCCAGTCTTTAGTCTCTGGTTGAGACTGCCACAGTCTTTAGTCTCTGGTTGAGACTGCCAGTCTCTAGTCTCTGGTTGAGACTGCCACAGTCTCTAGTCTCTGATTGAGACTGCCAGTCTTTAGTCTCTGGTTGAGACTGCCACAGTCTCTAGTCTCTGGTTGAGACTGCCAGTCTTTAGTCTCTGGTTGAGACTGCCACAGTCTTTAGTCTCTGGTTGAGACTGCCAGTCTCTAGTCTCTGGTTGAGACTGCCACAGTCTTTAGTCTCTGGTTGAGACTGCCAGTCTCTAGTCTCTGGTTGAGACTGCCACAGTCTTTAGTCTCTGGTTGAGACTGCCAGTCTCTAGTCTCTGGTTGAGACTGCCACAGTCTCTAGTCTCTGGTTGAGACTGCCACAGTCTTTAGTCTCTGGTTGAGACTGCCACAGTCTCTAGTCTCTGGATTGAGACTGCCACAGTCTCTAGTCTCTGGTTGAGACTGCCACAGTCTCTAGATAAACATGTGGTTGTCATCCTACGAGTTTAGATCATCCATCATAATCTTTCTCCCTCGTGGAATTTCCAACCCTTCAATGTTCTTAAATGGGATATTTCATTTCAATGTTCTTAATTGAGTTATATTTACTTTACTGTCACTGTGTATAGTTTTATGCATGTTTCATGTATTAACCAATCATAAGTCCTCTTTTGATAAATTTAATAAAATATATTGTAAACTGTGTGCTGTTTTTGTAACACATATTCCACTTTCACAACTACCAAATACATAATTATGCTGTGGCCTAATGTCATACTTTCTGTAGTTGATACTTATTACTGGCATATGATGTGTTATTCTTGTGAACCTTGGGCAATCCATACCATTTAGGGATTAAGTCTGCCTGCAAGGTTGGGTGGATAATATAGGATATGGCATCCTGACAATCTTATTCACTTACAAAATGAGTTTGTAAACTCTAATGGTGTTGTTTTTCATTCTTCTGCAATGTTTCACGTGTCACCATTTTCTGGGTACAGAGTGCTGCAATATTGGGAAAAAGTTTTGTCCAAATATGCTCAGAATATCTCAGTCTTGCTCAATGTCATAAACAGTTTTTTTAAAGGTATATATTACATAGAGGCATGTATGAGTAATAAAAGTTGGTTTCTATTTTACCAACTCTCTGAGCAATACATCTGTGCTACATGCTGTTACCATGTAACAGGTAGTTCCGTTGGTAACACCAGACACATCTATAGAATGTAATGAAATGGATATTTGCAAGTGATACCAAATGAATTGGTGTGGCAACTTGTCCAGCCACAGGTACATCCTGGACTTGGCCCAAACTACCATTAACCCCCCCCCCCCGCCACTTCCTCCAGTTCACAGCAAGGAAGTTTACAACCGAGAAAATACTTGACAAGAGAGGGAACTGAAAATGCGTTCACTTGCTTGACGTGAAAGGAAGATTGCAACACAGTTGTGACTGTTGTTGTAGCTAAATCATTATCATTTACTACATCAGTTTGTTTATAGGGATATCCTTCATCATCATCACTGATCATCCAGTTGTAGTCAACATTGAACCAGTGCGTGGCTCAGATGTCCAGGTGTATATCTTAGTGACCCTCCAAGTGACATGGGGACCATGTCCTTAATATAATGAAAGCAGCTCATGAAGAAAAATCCATCATTAAATAGAATCTGAATTTAAAGAGCCCTTTTACAATGCATAGTGGACACTATTTCTGTGAGACACCATCAAAAATATCACGTCATGATGGTGCATTCTGGTGTTGACAGCCTTCGTCATACAAAATAATTGTTAATGACCGGAATGTCCACATGTGTCGTTTATTGGTTTTAGTGGTATTTCTTCAAGGATTTTTAATAATCATTTGCTGACCTCTGGCTCTACTGCCATCAATTTTTCCTGTTAAATCACAACAACTCTAAAACTGCGGTTTCATTACCAATTACATGATGTTTTACATACCAAACACAGGAAACTGAGGATGTAGTAAGACAATAATGGCAGTGGTCGGGGGGGGTTATGTTGGCAGTAGAGAGTCAAGTGCGAGTGTACCACACATATTGACAAAGTCAAGAACACTCGCGATGTTTGCTCAAGTCGTCAACCACACATTCCTCACAGCCTCTCACTATCTGCCGATAGCAAAATCGCTCGTAAACACAAAACAGTATCCAGTTGGCAACAACGGTGGTATCTGTTTGTTTCCCTGCAATGTCTTGTTGCCATGACAACAGCGCTTACTCGCCTTCCCCGTGCAAAGGCGCTGTCCTGATTGTGGGTACTGCCTGTCCACTAAATGTTACAAAACTTACCAAATATATTGGACATTTGCTGCAACTATATGGACTCCAGAAATGTAATTTTACAAACTTTAAAATCCTCTTTCCGGTTTGTGCTGTTCGCATAACTTGCTAATAGAACAAATTTATCAATCCTGGCATCTGCCTTTTTCATGAGACCCCGCCCAGTGCAATCATGTTTTAATTAAGTTCAATCACTCATCAACAACACAAAAACTGGAACTAACCCTGAAAATGCACATCACCAATCTGTGTTGGTTGCTAATTATGAACACTGTAGTTTTTGTTGGAGCTAAATCTGTAATATTTGACTGTGGCACGCTCCCAACTGTGCCTCAGGTTGTAGTGTTTTTACAGCTGTAAATGCTAATGCTGATGCTAATGCCCATCCTATTTTCAGACCAGAGTCAGCAAGTCCAAAGCAGGTTTCACAGCTCCCCCCGGGTCTCCTACTTCCCTTGGCACCGAAACTAGGTATGAGAGACCAACATCTTTTAGCATCTCACCTGAGATCTGGCATTCTAACCAAGTGGGTGTTTATATTGGGTAATCAGGCCAACGATAAAGATTCTAATTTGGTAATGTACCACTGATCTATCCTAAGTACTTAGGTAATAATCACGGTGTGCTTGTGTATAATTTATAGTGTGTAACCAAGTATCTAGTGGTTGTAAATATCATTAGAAACATGGAGTGTTTTCGCTACTTACAGTATGCAAGTCAACGCTTCTAAACACAGACAGTTATGGGTCAAGATGGAAGGAAGTATTTACATAACGGTCTAATTGCAACGACCTGGACTGATCCCTAAGGAATATATATTCCTTATTGAAACCATCCTTATAAGCACTCCCTTAATTTTATAGGACTTCTTATACAAAGTTTCCCGTCCTTTTTTCAGACATTCCATTACAATGGTGACGTAAGAAATGTGGCATCAGCCGTTTTTACACCTTGAGCAGCTCTTTTTGGTATTCCACCAGCCTCCATCCCAATCAATGCCCCACATCCCCGGCTTCTCCCTATTCTTCCCAGTGAGCCACTCAGCTGCATACCTGTGTCTTCCCCCAGGCCATCCCTCCCTGTTCCTTGTTTCCCCAACCCAGTGGGTCCTACAAACCTGAGGCCTCTTACACCAACTCTGCCAGCCTCCCTGTCTCCCGTGGTAAAGCTAGGGCAGCATGGTTCTATGTCACCTTTTAGCTCCTTTTTAATATTATTTTATTAATCTTATTTATGTTATTACCATTACTATGGTAATGTTTTGTTTTTAATTTCACATGCGTAGTAATCCTTTTAAAGAATACGGATTAATCTGTAAATATAAACTTAATATAATTTACACCTAACATATTTGATATGGTTTTTATCATGTTTCACAGTGTATCACTACTATTTATTATTATTAGTATAATGCATTATTATTATTTAATTAGTATACACACTTATTAATTATCATAATGTTTAGCTGTTTAGAATTATCATGCACGGCTTTGCACGCACACACCAGTGAATGAAACAGATTTGATGGTGTTAGAATAAACTTTTATAATTATAATTATTATTATAAGGTACACAATAGTTAGCGAATATATTTTATATAGTACAGTGTATATGGTATGCTATTAATTTTTCTGGTACCTGTTCTCGTAATGCCCAGGAAAGTATCCAGGTTATTTAACACTGACGCCCACAAAGTTAGGTCATTAATCATTCCCCTTTAGTTCTACTAGTGTATTCTATTTATATCTATGGTGACACCACAGTTTGGAGGGACAATGTCGTTGACCAACTTATACCATCTGCTCTTCTAGAAGTAGAAATGCACTTTTCAGATGGAAGTGAATCCCAGGATGTGTTGAATGTCTTGTCTTTTAGTCCAATTTATGTGTCTTACGTGGGTATGGGAGAATCAAAAGTATTGTCAGTTGGTGATGTACCATATCATAAGGAACATTGATTTTGGTTATTAAAAAAAAATCACAACTGTATAAACATATCGATTCAACGGTATACAGCTTTCGTCAGTACAGCACACAACTGTCATATTCACTTAAATCTTACTAATTCGTCCGTGTCACAAGTCCGTGCACTCCTATCATGTTGTAACCTCTGTGACATATTTACCTGGAGCCTATTTAACTGACATTTATGCAGAATCACATTTTACCTATCCTAAATATCCATGTAGACATGTGCCCTCATACAGTCCACACACGCACACACGCACGCACGCACGCACGCATGCACGCACGCACGCACGCACGCACGCACGCACGCACGCACGCACACACACACACACACACACACACACAAACACGCCCAGACAGTCCAGTCTGAGCACACACAGAGAGAATGATATAGGTTTTTTGCTCCTCAAATTTCTGCTCTTCCATTTGCCTGTAGACTGTACATTATCATATTCGTTCAAAACTAACTTTACCCATCCACGTGACGGGTGGATGGATTTCTAGATAAAAGCTCATTGACATGGTAGTTGGGGCTTCAAAGTTTCAATCGGGTGATTCCATGTTTGAATCCTCTTGTGGCCGCTTGGAAACTTTGGCAAGTTATTTTTCGCTTTGCTCGTATTCATTAGGCTGAATGAAGGAGCATCAGATTGTAATATCTGAATGTGTGTGTGTGCAAATTGTCTTCATGTGGTAATTTCATCATTGCTGAATACTTCCCGCAGTAGTGAAGATGGAGCTTGGTTGAACATGTCTGCCCGGGAGTAAGCAGCCCTTTCTACAGACTGGATACTATGCTATAACTATTTACCTTATTTTGTTTAACCTTTTAACACTATTCCCCATCATAACCATTTTGCATTGATGCCACATGCCACCCCCACCACCCCCCCCTCCCATCACTTTGAGGCTCCCTGATTGTTGCCATTCTCCCACTCTCTCTCCTACACTGTGTCAGATCCATCCATCACTCTTCCAGACTCTTCCAGGTTCTCAGCAGCCTCTTTGCCAGCTGTCTGCAATATCTCACACCACAATTAGTATGTCCACACTCCACTGTTTTGGCTCACCACTTCTCTGTCCCCTCTCAGGTGGTCCCAACCTGTATGATTACACAATCTCCACATGCTCCAGTTCCCCACATACCCAGTACTTGTTCCTGTGTAAAATTGTTCAGGTTACTGTCATTTCCTCCCTGCTTTATACTTTATAGTCTGGCACGTTAAAATGTTGAGGTAAACAGTTTTACTTTTGATTTGTATTCTACACACGTCTTTAACAGTTCAGGAGGTGCTTTTCGAAAGAAAATCTATGGCATAAGGTCACTGAAGCATGAAATTCAAAATGGCCGCCACTGACTGGGTATTCATCTATAACTTATTTCCTCTGGGTCCCTGCTTTTGTAACTTATTGAACCGGCTGTCCTGGTTCTGAGTAGTGCACTCAGTTCTAGCAATCAGAATGTCACTGTCTCTAACCCCTGATTGTACCCTACCCCATGCCCTTATCATCGCCATACTGATCTTGTATCATTTTATAAATACAGCATCTTTCCCCATCACTGTCTACTTAGCTGAACAAATCTGCTTTCATGTCTTCCCTGATACACCAGTTTCTTGCCATCATTGCCTGTGGCCACCCTTGTTGCTTACTTCCTGTGTCTGAGCTCGCTTTCGCTCTCGCTCTCGCTCTCGCTCTCGCTCTCGCTCTCGCTCTCTCTCTCTGTTCAGTCATTCTTACACTTCTCCTTATAATCTTCAACCTAGTCAATTTCTAAAAATATTATTCTTTTCTTGAGAGTTTTAACATCCTGGTTGTTCTTAATCCTTGTTACCTTCTGCTGGCTGATGGGACATTCAAGTCCATCTTGTGGTGTCCATTGCTTCATTTACAATCTTCTGACATTCATGCCCATTGAGTGAATACATTTTGAACAGTATTTCCCCAGTTCCTCGTGCCAAGACATCTTTCTCGCCACGCTCCTCACATTTAGTTCTCATCCTCACCTTGTACTATCTGCTCAGCAACGCTACACATGGTTTAGTTTTCCTTTTCCTCCTTAGCTTCCTAGCACCTTCATCCTTCATTCAGGGAAGTAAAATTAAAACACAACTTTAAAATCCCGTGAAAAAAATGTTCAGTGCAGTATTGATATTTAACAATTCTTTTCTTTTCTATCAGAGGTTGATGTTCTGTAGGCCCTGCTTAAAGGATTTGATGTTCCGGGTGTTTTGATTTGAATTACAAGTTCTGTTGGTAACGTATACTACAACCTGATGGTATCAGGATAAAACAATCACTGGTAAACCATTGATCAGTCTTGTATGCAGGATACTGTATTTATGACTGTGGTCTTCTTCATGTTGTCAGTGGAGACATAATAGCTTCAGCATTGATCAGTCACAGTGTTGCAGTTATTAATCCTCCATCGCTGCTGTCTCCCAACTCCCAGGGTGTTGTAGATCTAACCCTCATGTGTTCAACCAGAGCTGAACCCAATCCACTCCTCAGTCCCCTCCATGCCTGTCAACATCTCCCACCAGACCCCACATGTGCTTTGAAGTGTCCTGTGACACCCAACACCCCTCCCAGCTGACCATTCCCACATTGTCCCAAACTCCTGCTTCCCTTTCTCCTTCCTTCCGGTTGTACCCCCACAGAAATAATGCACATCAGCTGTTTCCTCCCTAGCCCTTCTTTCCCCCCTAACCATGAATCGCCAGGCTATACCTATACACTGTAGTCCTATCCACCCCCACATGTGTCCAGTTTCCACCCTAACCACCCTCTGGGGTCTTGCTATTCTAGTCTTCTTTTCTCCCTAACCATGAATTGCCAGACTATACCTATAGTCTTATCCATCCCCACATGTCCAGTGTCCATCCTAATCACCCTCTGGGGTCTTGCTATTCTACTATATGATGACCCAGCTAATGTGTGCATGTGTGTATGCATGCGTGCGTGCGTCCGTGCATGCATGTGTGTGTGCATGCGTGCGTGTGTGTGCATACATGCATGCCTCAATATAAAGAGATGGGGGTTGATAGGAATTAATTACCCTCCCAGTAATACAAAATTTTAGATTGTTACAGAAACAACAAGAAATTAGTGGTGGACTCACAAAGTGTTTGTCTGCAACGAATAATGTCTAACGGCAGTTACAGCACTGATGCCCTTTTTATCTTCCAGGAAAATGTCAACAATTAGACCACGGAATGTGAGGACCATGTACGTTGCTAACAAAGCAGCCCAAATGGTTGAAGACAAAAAGAAAGTGAATAGAGGAAGGCGCGGGAAACACCTGGCAACATGACCCAGAAGCAAAGATGAAGGAGACAGGTTACATCTGGAAAGAACTCTCAAAGATGACAACAAACATAACTATGGTCGATGGCTCCATAAATATGTCACTAAATATGACACATTTCTCTACAAAACTAAGCCATATCATATCTCCATCAAAAATGTACTAAAATTAATAACTAATTCATGTTTAAGTTGCAAGTAAATCTGGTACTGCTTTTACACCAACAAAGAAATATGTTTAATTAGTTCTTTTTTGGCTAATATTGTTCATATAGCAGTTTTAACAGAAACATAATGTATTGTTATGATGTGACTACGACAGATATATCTATAGTAAATAGCCAGTATTAATGACTATGAAGTATGTAACTTGACATTTGTGAACATTGGACCCCGAGAAACAACTGTCACCAACTGCTCATTCTACAACAACAGATCAGGATTATCCATTGCAGATCAGGATTATCCATTGACAGATTGGGATTATCCAGATATATCAGATGATTACTCTGTATTTCCATGTGACAATCTAATTTCATAAACCCACAAGTAAGGTAAGTAGAAATTAACTGTCAGTATATAAGAATTCCTATCACTGAACCTCCCACTAATATTTTCAACTCGGCTCCTTGCTCCAACCTGCCACGCCCACCCAGTGTGTGTTGCTACCTTGGTAAAATTGCTAAAACCCTAACCAAAATGCAATAACCCTAAATAAAATTAATTTCACTATTCATTTAAAATATGAGAAATCATAGTAACTATTATAATTATAGTTTATACACAAGGCAAATGTTGGATAACGGTTGTTACGGTTAAATAAACTGGTGAAATAAAGTTGTTGTTTTTAAATATATATTATAACTATGCCAAACAAATCCAGAAAAATACATATGCCATTGTGCCTACATTAATTGCACGATGGCAGGTGAAATTGCAGTAATGTAATCGGTGAGGATGCAAAGGGCATTCCGTGAATAGCGTGGCTCTCGTGCACCGGGACAGAGCGGGCAGTGGGCTCGCTCTCTCCGGCACACGGGCACGGCGACCACAGCCGGCTTCTCGCATTCCATCCGACGCAAAAAATTTGCCGCCGGCTGTCATTTACATAACTGGCGCTTTCCGGGTTACGATCGTTGTCATAACTCCGTCAGCTAACTGACCCACGCGTACATCTGCCGGTGCCAGCTCACCCTGACGACCCTGGGTTGACGTACCGACGGTGGCGACGTTTTAGCGATGCCTACGCCCCATTCCTGAGAGCGAAAAACGAGCTCTCGCCAGTCGCCAACTGTCGCTCTGTACAAACACCGACGACACATAATTGGATCCCGCGGCTGTTAAATGGGTGCAAATTAACGCAGATGTATTTCACACGCCTGCGACAGTAACTGCACGTGTCAGATGTGAAATGAGTCAGATCTGAAATATCAAAAGTTGCAATCTGCCGTTTCCACATTGATTTTGCAACATCAATCCACGGAACCCAACTTTTTCTGCAAAATCGTCAACAGTGCCGACAAAAGGGTACCACTGTAGCAAAATTAACGGCGAATAGCCCCGTTAGCGACGAAACTTACCGTGGGTTGTCAAGGGGCCTGGCGTAATCTCCTGCACCTGCATGTCGACGTTCTCTTGGGGCTGGCCACACGCTGCTCGCGCCGGCTCGACGGTCCCGTCTTCCGCTGTCAAGCCCACCTTTCCAGCTGCCTTCGCTTCGCCGTCCACGGCTTCCACCGATACCGCCGGGACCTCCGTAACAACTGCCGCCGCTGGTCCGTTCTCCATCCTCCCGTTCACTAGCTGCGAAACACCGTCACCAAACGCCCGTGCACCTGACTCGCGACCGAAACTGGTCGCGTTCGCTTGTGTCGGCGGGACTGGGACGCTGCAGTTAAATTCCGCTTCCGGATCGCGTCGTTTCACCGAAATCAGACGCACTGACGGCGATTCTGCCGGGGTGCAATAGCAGCCGCGCTCGGATGTACAGGCAACCTCGGCAGAGACCACTTGCCGGTGTAGCTTAGCGCTCTTGCTCAGGGAAGAGCCGGAGACGCGCCGAAATAGCTTCTGCTTGAAGGAGGTCCGAGGTTTCGCTACGTCACGAGACGCTGAAGTTGGCGCAGCTACTTCGTCTTCGACAGATGTCTCCGGCATCTCTCAGTCGGAGGCGGGCGATGGGCGGGGCTATTCGCCGCTAATAGGCCGACGTAAGTGCTCTGTAAATCTTGCCCGAGTAGCGCCACTCTCGATTCTGCTCTGAAACTTGATACCGTCGCAATCTGGCGGGCGGCCTGCCTCCGCCGCTGATAAGAGCCGCGGCACCCCGTTCTCGCACGCCGACAGCGTCTCGAAACAGTCGCTCCCTCTACCGGATAAACACGACGACACGCATTTAGAAAGCACGTGCGCGCGCAAACGCACGCATACACTGACGGGTGAAATATTCTCCATGATGTGCTCAATCATATACACGGTGGAAGATTCCCAGTGGAAAGCTTTCTGTACGCACGACCGCACGCACGCGCGCGCACGCACGCGCACACACGCACGCACGCACACTGACAGGTGACACATTCTGCATGGTGTGCTCAGTCAGATTCACGGTGGCACCTTCCCAGTGTATAGTTTTCTGTACGGAATCGTTTTCCTTCGTTGTGTGGCTAGCCCTGCGCAGCTGTAGCCGAAGGAGCATAGCCGGTGCTGGTGGATTGTGCAAACTTCTGCATTTCGATGTCAAAGTCACTCCAACGGACATACAGGATAGTGCGGAATCATGGCTGCATGGTGGACTGTTCAAGGAAGCGCACATGGCGACGGAAAATCACCCATGATTCTGCGCCATGCATGAGAGTCCTGTAGATCTCGACGCTCTTTGTATAGACGCTAACTAGCTGGTTGCTTGTTGCCGAAATTATTTATTTCGTTTCACGTCAGATGAGATCACATGTACACCGCATGCTGGTAGTTGAACTAATGCACTGCTCTGGGCATGCAATAATGCTTGCAGGGTGGTAGTCCTCCTGAGTTAGGTGCGAACCAGTTGGTGGAGAAACTTCGTCTTTCTCTGTCTGATTTGAAGTCCAAACAGTGCCCGATTAACCAATAGGCACAACATGTACATGTATACAGCCCATGAATGCCATGCAGTGGGCCACCCACGAAAATAGATACCCAAGTTTTGTTGGGTCTATTGGATGTTCTCGAAACCCAGATGGCAAGATTTACATGGTTTGGCTCTTTTTCAAAGGCGTTCGGCTGATCCAACGTTGGCCCAAATTTGTATAACTGAAAATTGTACTGTATAATTATGTGGATTGGGTCATCAATTGAACCACCGCTGTACCAACATTAATAATATCAAACTCAGTTTATTTGAAATTTATGTTGGCGGTACATCGTTGGCCCAATGTTGGCCCAACGTTGTTCACCCAACGCCAACATTATGCCAACGGCACCATATTTGGGCCAACGTTGGGCCAACGTAGGCTTGCTATCTGCGGTGGTTCGTCCGATGTACTACACTTCTAGGCTCTACTAAGATATGTATTACATGGATCGAAAACGTTTCACCACCTAAATTATGTTATATTTAACGGTTATTAATAATATCACTTTCTAATAAGGCACGGTTCCGCCCGTTTCTACGACGATCTACGTCCAACTTAATCGTCACGAAGAACAAAGAACGAACGTCATAACCGTTTGTGCTCTGACGTCAGTGTGCAATGATTGTTCACCAGATAAAGAAAGAAAAAAATGACGCAAACGCAATGTCCATGGAGCCCTAGCATAACGACGACATTAAGCCACAAAACTGGGACGGGCAAGAGAAGCGACAAAGGGAAGTGGTACTTAATTATCTGTGATCATTTCCGGCAAATGTTTGGGACACATTACAGTTTTTCACAGCAACATAGTAGTTATTAATTTTAATATCATCACATACAAACTCCATCATGTTTCATGTCTTTCTTTTAGATAAGACATCCTTTTGAGCTGATGTCTCCGAATAATGTCATAGAGTTTTATAGTCTTGTTCCCAATCTTTCCCTATGTTTTAATTTATCAATGAGCTCTCATATCAAGAATCCTCGATCCACCAGTTGTTGGCGACTGTCTCCTGGGAACACCAAGTTGCCAGCTGACACAGATATATTATGACACTCACAGGCTGCAGGAGACAGACTACAGTTGCTGCTATAGGCTTCAACCCAGACAGTTGCAGTATGACCAGAATCACTCTGAAGGAAGAAACTCGTGTCCATATTCCTTCCTGACATCAGGGTCAACGGCAAGAAACTAGATTGCGTCAACAGGTTTAAATATCTGGGAGCAATCATCGCAGATGAAGGATCTAAACCTGAAATTCTCGCCAGGATCGCCCAGGCCACAGCAGCACTCGCCAAACTCAAGACCATCTGGAATGACAGGAATATAGCGCTCAGCTCAAAGATCAGACTGATGCGCTCCCTAGTCATGTCCATATTCCTGTACGCCTGTGAGTCTTGGACACTAACAGCAGACACAGAGAGAAGGATACAGGCCATGGAGATGAGATGCCTCAGAAAGCTCCTCGGCATCACCTACAGAGACCATATCTCAAACAAAGAGGTGCGAAACAGAACTCGGCAAGCAATTGGGCCACACGAAGGCCTCTTGACCACAGTAAAATGACGCAAACTGAAATGGTACGGGCACATATCAAGATCTTCAGGGCTTGCCAAGACAATCCTGCAGGGCACAGTGCAAGGAGGGAGAAGACGAGGCAGACAGAAAGAGATGGGAGGACAACATCCTGGAATGGACGGGCATGACACTGGGCGGCGCCATGAAGAAGGCTGAGAGGCGAGAGGAATGGAGGGAGCTGGTTGCCAGGTCATCTGTGGCGCCCCAACGGTCCACTAAGACTACGGGACAGGTGAAGGTGAAGGTCCCATGGAAAGCACTGCAACATGCTGTTGACACCAACTGCCACAAAGTAGAATGGAGTAACAACCGATAAAACACTAACCTGGAATTATCACATTAAGAAAGGGTGGAATGTTTTCTTTTCTGATACAGAAAAGTAAACCAACACGAGCAGTTGTATTAAGGCGATGAGCTTTATTGTCAAATGTCACATCTGTTTCTTACAGCACCAGCTGGTATTGTTGTAAACATGTAGTCTTGGACAAATGCTGCATAGCTATGTAGGTATGCTCGTGGTCATGAACGCCACAAATTTCTGCTGCCTCAAGCGAGTAAAACTAACTGCTGCATAAACATTTGAGTTTCCAGTAGGGATATGCTCAGACAATGCAACGCTAGCTATGCCTTACATGAATATTTGCAATTTAATGACCTGACAATTTAGCAGTATTGCACATTATTTTTACAAACATCCATCGGCCAATGAAGTCTTGCAGAACCAAGAATGCCTGGGTTACTCTAAAGCAACCACATAAAAGTAATAAACCAACACATCTGATCTGTCTAACTGAATAACACTAATTTCTCCGACTCCCTTTCAGAAATATCCCTGCCAATGTAGGCCCAATGCTAACTACATCCATTTGGTGACAAGAGACAACATTGGAATGCATTTGAATCAACTCGCACAAACGCCAATAATGACACTGCATTTTTGGCACTGCATTAATGACGAGTAAACTTCCCCAGAATACTAAGTGGATGTTGATATGGAAGATCACGACAGAGATGGGAAGACAACACATTATTAGTTTGCTTTACCTGATTCTGCTAAACGTTCACACTATTCAAAATGAACACGGTCAATGTTGGCGCAAAATAGCAAATATTACAGATTTTGTGCCCTCTGATTACTCTGTTGTGGCAACCGGGATTTGGTCTAGTTCTTCATTCCTGTTAATCTCATCATTGGTTAAAGAAATGGATATGACAAAGACTGTCAAAGTAGTTTTGTGATATTGCACCCTTTGAACATCACATCAACAAAGTGTTGTTAATATAAATCCTATGTTATTAATATCACCTTTGCTTAAACAACAAACACATTATATAAGTAAATCAATGGAACTAACATGACAGGAATGCGACATGAAACAAATAAATATTAAACAATAACAAAACATACACATTTTATGTCTTCCACGGAATGAGATCATATCAATACCTTCAAGACAGTGACCAGAACAAAAATGTTCCAATAACTAGCGGTCAGTAGTTGATTGTTACTGACCTTGTCTCTTATTCAATTCCACGTATACACATTTAGAACATTTATTACTACTCTACTTACAGGTTGTTGTAAGTAAGGCCTTGAGTATATTATATAACAGCAAACACCTTTCTAAGCTATGTAAGACTCGCATTTCCCCGAACCATGACGTTATTTTAAATTTAAAATAAACACGTGTGTGTGTGTGTGTGTGTGACTGTGTGTGTGTGTTGTGTGTGTGTGTGTGTGTGTGTGTGTGTGTGTGTGTGTGTGTGTGTGTGTGTGTGTGTGTGTGTGTGTGTGTGTGTGTGTGTGTGTGTGTGTGTGTGTGTGTGTGTGTGTGTGTGTGTGTGTGTGTGTGGTGTGTGTGTGTGTGTGTGTGTGTGTGTGTGTGTGTGTGTGTGTGTGTGTGTGTGTGTTGTGTGTATTAGATGTTATGAAAACCATTGTCTGTTCGCTGTAATAAAACTGTGCTTAGAGATTCACTTATGTCCATGAGACAAATGCATTAGAGTAAGATCCTTCAGGGAAATATCCTGAATGACCCATCACAATGGAACATTGCGAAAGAAACAAAATAAATATCTAACAGAACTGGAATGTTAGACACTCTTACTTCACAGCAAAATTCAGCTGCAACATATCCCTGCATTGGCCATGCTAGCCATGTTTGTGCTGAACATTTTGCTGTGCACATGTAGTAGAAGACCTAGTAGTAGTAATCTGTCTTCACTGTCGTCACCATCTGTTGACTAGATTCAGATATTCAAACAGTTACACTGGCAGATGGTGTAATGCCAAATCCAATTTCACTGTTGTCATGAAAATGCCATCACATAGACCGAGATGATATGTAAACTCTGTTTACGACGAGTGCCACTCAAATGGTGTTACCTGTCAAATGACTGCACATGAAACAGTACTCTTAAATGTGTCCACTTCTCTGTATCAGCCTGTAGAGGCAGTCTTACAGAGATGGCAATATAGCAGAATTGTACCACACCACAGTCTCAGCCTGTAGAAGCCATCTTGCAAAGATGACAATATAGCAGAATTGTACGATCCACATCATACACTGTTTAATTTCTTACTAGCAGTCATTATTGTTGAATAAACCGGATGTGCACGGCAATGATGATTGTTTGGCATCCTGCCCTGATGGCGAACTATGGCCGCCCTTTGGGACGGCGCCTGCACCAGTCTTCTTTGCGTGATCACTGGACATTTTGGTTGCTTCCTCCATGAGACTGCCCAATTCCGTAGACATGTCCCCAAATGCTCCACTGCTTGCTCGGCTCCCTGTAGGTGGCGACACTGCTCCGACACAAGGTGACGCCGCTGAGTCACCTGCAACAACAAACAACTGTCAAACAGGTAAAACATAAGTTCATACATGGCATACCGTCCAGTCGTTATGCCTGCTTAATGCCACTTACATTTCTGTCGAAAGCAAACCTTCTCAATTACCATCTCAGTCTCTGTGGTGAGCATTCAGCCACACTGTAATTAATGCATAAAAACTTTGTGTATAAGTATCCATAACTGTCTATTGTCGGATACTCATTAACACAGCTGAATGAATGGAGCACTGTAGAGTGAACAAACTTTCCCACAATTCGAAACGACAAAGAGATGACTAAAACTCAGAATCCTTTGACAGACAGTCTGACAATCTAACCACTATGCCATTGCCAATGCACTCTACAATGTAATGTGTGAATCAAACTGGAACATAATCGTAGTTCAATGTAGGTAGATGCGTCCTAGTTTGTGGAGATCATAATCCTATCTTATAAAGGAAAACTTCATCCTAAGCATCTCATAAATCACTAAACTTGTCATCCTCTGCCATAAAAACACCATCTTGACATGTCTGGGAATCATTCAGCCATGCTGCAATAACTGCACACAAATTTTCATTCACAATTCCCTGCTGAACCAGATACGCGTACACCTGACCTGAAGTAATGTGGAATTATTTCAATCACCCACGTTTTGAAGAGGCAGAAAGTCATACTATAACCCTCATAGTTTACAGAATCCTTGTAAAAATGTCCAAACATGAGTCGTTGACGTCTCACCTGCTGACAGATCATTAGTTGGAGTAGCGTCTTTAGTTGGCAGTAGATCCAGGTCCTCCAAGGACACTCGTGGGTTGTTGTCAAAGTGGACATGATGACTCCCGTCTTCATTGTCCAGGGAGGAAGGCATTTCGTCGAGGCTGCTTTTGCGACTGGACATGGGAGAGACGTCAGCACTGGACGCCTTGGTGGTGCTAGTGTCGCTGTTGGAGGGAGAGCTGAGGTCAGGGATGAGGGTCCTGATCTCCTCACACTCTGTGCACAGCCGTCCCAGTACGTGGCCCTTCCCTGAACACACACGTCACTTCTGTAGGGCATATGACTATCTAAATATATTACGTAATTGTATATTTTATTTTAATTTAACATGTGGTATGAAAGTTTATTGAGAACATTGTACACTGTACGCAGAACATTGTTAACGACTATAAAACACAAATATTAACGGACAATACTACAATTAAGAACAATACTACAATCTACAATGTTTGAAAGAGGTAAATTTGAAGTCAGCGACTTTTTACACCTGACACATATATTTACATAATGGTTATAAATTCATATTCAAAGTTTAAGTATAACATAAGGAAACATCCTTACACATAATATGGTTAAGAGAGATGGTCCACAACCAGATATTTCTTAAATAAAAGCTTAATCAAGTTAGTTGCGCGAGCACAGATGGTTTTTTAATTAGCACTGCCAGCACTTGAACTGGTGTCAGTATATTATTATTAGCATTTGTAGTGAGCTGAAGCCGTAAATGGAATCATACATCAGTTAAAATTATACTTTGTGTATATATATATATATATATATGTTATATATATATATATATATATATATATATATATATATATATATATATATATATATATATGCATACCAAGTAATTAAGATATATGATATTGTTTTGAAGATGTTAAGACAATTGCATATATATATATAAATAAATAAGGCAAATTAAAAAGCAAAACATTATAATTATTAAACAATAAAAATTATAATAGAAAATTTAAATCAAGAAATAATAAAAATTAAAAGTTATAAAAAATAATAATGTTAACAATTCATAAAATACATGATCGTCAGAGTGTCACACAGAACAGGTCCTCACTGGAAGTACGCTAGATTAAATAAATATGTCTTGAGGACAGTCTTGAATTTAATTATAGTGTCTGACTGGCAATTGTTTTCATGTAAGCTGTTCTCAGTGTGCTGGTCTACACACTGAGAAATCCCGCCTGCAGTAGCCCTCTAGATTGTAGCGCGGAACTACGAGCAGCAGACCGGAGGTTACGGTTACATGAGTGCTGTATTACAAAATCTTTAATGTATCTTGGTGCAAGGCAGAAAAGACAAGGACCAGTAATTTATATTGGACACGCCAGCGAACTGGAAGCCAGTGCAACTTTATCACTATAATTATGTCAAATTGAGCTAAACTTCAGTAAAGCAGATATTAAAGAGGGCAGTATCTTGATAACAGTGGTGAAACTATTGCAAACACATATGTGTGGCGGCCTAGGAAAACCAGTCACATTGACAAAAAATCATTTGCATTTTTATTTAAGAAATGGAAATCTACACTATTTACATATCCTGTACTGTTTACTGTATTCAAATATTCCCACTAGAAGCAAAGTTACAGGAATTTAAAGAGGGCCCCTATCAGAAATTACTTAAGGAGAAAAATAATTTTAAAGTCGAGATTCATTCTTCACATGAAAACCACACTTTATGCTGCATAACACAATAACTGTTGCAGTTACCTTATAAAAGTTCTGTGAGGGAAATGTAGCTGTATTTGTTACCTTTACTGTACTGAAAACATTATCCAATTCTGGTTGGTACTTTTAAAGTTACAATATCCTGCATATTCATCAACGCCAGTGCGTTCAGACAACAAGCGATATCGTTCGGCTTCGGTCCGTCCATGGGCGCCGCCATCTTTGTATTTTCGAAGATCGTAAACGATATGTCTTTCCAATGAAATCCTCTCCAATAACATGTTAAACAGTTAAGAAATATGTACAGATACAAACTATTGCAACATTAAACTAAACTAAAAACGAATCGAAATACTAAAACAACTCAAATCCAACTACCAAATACAAATCCGTTAACTTTCGCTGCGCACTCAAATATCTCACAACGTATTCATGCGCGCTGCTGCTAGGGAACCGCATGCTGAAAATAGATTTTGAATGGTATTCCACATATGGGCATAGAAACTTATGTCCTAGGTTGTATGCGATCGCAAAATAGTGCGAGTTTAATTTTTAAATGTTACAACATAGAACGATCTTCCCAGTTACAATACCCAAAATATGCAACTTACACTTGGGTAATCAGGAAAATACTTGGTGAACGTATAAATAAGTATGTTAGCAAAAACATCGTAGTAAAATATCAAAATGGAACGAGTGACCCAAAAACACCTTACGACACGTTTACGGGCAAATACGCCTAGCGACTTCCGACTGATTTTCCTAGGCCGCCACGCATAAATGCCATCACACACAGAAATAGCCTGACATCTCCAGTTAAACTTACCTAGTACCTACCGTAGACTTTACATCTCCAGTACATCTTACCTGATACATTCCATAGACCTGACATCTCGATGTTCCATAAACCTGATATCTCCAGTACAACTTACCTGGTACATTCCACAGACCTTACATCTCCAGTACATCTTACCTGGTACATTCCATAGGCCTGACATCTCAAGTGTTTTCAACTTTTTCTCCAGCTCTGACACACGACTCCCTAGAATTCTGAAAAGCACAAAATGCAGTTGTTAATTTGAAACGTTAAACTGTCACAATAAATCTACTTTCCTTCTACCGATTTACTGGTTAACTGCAAATATACCATTGACTTTTTTAAATATACAATAATACATTTGCCACAATTAACTATCCATGAAAGGTTAAATTTATGTTATAGCAAAATCACCTCAGTGTGATGCTGTTCATTGAAAGTTTCTTTTGCATTCTGAAAAAACTCAATATGTAATGCTGCACTAGAAGACCTGGCTAAGTGAGGTAAATCAAACGGAACTGATGGAAAATGCTTCTTATTTTAATACAAATAATACTTTATTTCAGATAAACAATACTGTCCATATAGAATAAATACATTGATAAACACTGTTTCTTAAATCACACAAAACTCATTAAATTACAGCTTGTGATGTTTCTACTTGTTTGTTAAAGCTGTATTGATACAGGCAGTTCTGGTTTGGGTAGTTTCTGTTGAGAAGTATTTCTTGTATTATATGAATGATTATTTGATTATGCCACATAAATACTGTGATGATAAACCATTTATTACTTCTTATTATTGTCTCAGCTCATCACTCTGTATCTGTAGTAGCCACGTACGTACGTGATTAGAGTATTATCGAACTTGGTTGGTCGCAAGTAGTGGGTGGTATTGTGCGGATGTGGGGAGGGATAATACAACATAATAATATATGTATGTAGGCATTGAGTGCAAGTGCCTTCTAAATGAGTCGAGTGATTGTTTGCTAACTAACTGTTGTGTGCATTTGTTCCATGACTTGATAGTGCTCGGAAAGAAGGAGTGTTTGTAGGCTTCGATGCGGGTGGATGGTTGTAAGTAGTGGTGTGTGTTCCCTCTGGTGTGTGTAGGAGCAGCTTGTAAGTAGTGGTGTGTGTTCCCTCTGGTGTGTGTAGGAGCAGCTTGTAAGTAGTGGTGTGTGTTCCCTCTGGTGTGTGTAGGAGCAGCTTGTAAGTAGTGGTGTGTGTTCCCTCTGGTGTGTGTAGGAGCAGCTTGTAAGTAGTGGTGTGTGTTCCCTCTGGTGTGTGTAGGAGCAGCTTGTAAGTAGTGGTGTGTGTTCCCTCTGGTGTGTGTAGGAGCAGCTTGTAAGTAGTGGTGTGTGTTCCCTCTGGTGTGTGTAGGAGCAGCTTGTAAGTAGTGGTGGGTGTTCCCTCTGGTGTGTGTAGGAGCAGCTTGTAAGTAGTGGTGGGTGTTCCCTCTGGTGTGTGTAGGAGCAGCTTGTAAGTAGTGGTGTGTGTTCCCTCTGGTGTGTGTAGGAGCAGCTTGTAAGTAGTGGTGGGTGTTCCCTCTGGTGTGTGTAGGAGCAGCTTGTAAGTAGTGGTGTGTGTTCCCTCTGGTGTGTGTAGGAGCAGCTTGTAAGTAGTGGTGTGTGTTCCCTCTGGTGTGTGTAGGAGCAGCTTGTAAGTAGTGGTGGGTGTTCCCTCTGGTGTGTGTAGGAGCAGCTTGTAAGTAGTGGTGGGTGTTCCCTCTGGTGTGTGTGGGAGCAGCTGTGAGTATTGCCAAAGAATACACTTGTATACAAGAATTCATTCGTTTCATGCAGTGTTTTGTGTTTGTTGGAAGGGACAGTGGTCACTGACTTGTTGGTCTTGCGCTGGTGTGACAGAGCCATGTTCTTGTCGTTGAGTGTGTCCAGTAGGGCCCTGGACAGCGCCTGCAGATCAGCCATCATCTGGGGGGTGGGCGTTATGCATGACTGACTCTCCAGCAACTGGTGCACTGCATGATGGGATAGACTTAATGTATTTGCAAATGACAACAGTCAAAGTAGAACCATCGTTATCTTGTTATAACATAACATAGTAACGCAAAATATGGCGATAGGTAACTATATCAGTGTTTACCGTTATCAGATTACCAACCAATATTTATATATGAAACTGAAAAAGAACTCAAGATATGATATTAAGGATTTCATAAATAGATCCAGGTGTTTATAGGTTTCCTTTTGACACTTCCTCATATGACACATTCACTAACGATGTAATTATTACAAACAGTGCAAATATTCAATGGTATCAATTACCATAATTCACACTTGTGCAAAGTAAATACGTGGTCCTATTTATACAACTGCTTGTAAAACTATGAGTAAATTACATTATATAAATTTTAATGTTTTTTTGGCAATATTTTTTCAGTAATATGGTTTGTGCACTGCAAATTCAACCCCATATGACATTAGATAATATATTCTGAACTTCTCTGACTAACTGACATATAGTTCAAGAATTTCTCATATAGTATGTTTTATTACATAGAAAGAGAACAATATTATTTCAATTCTACGTGCTACGTTCAGTGTACGTTGTAGAAGGGTCTGACACTTACCCTGCTTCTGTGATACGACCACGCCTCCACTCCGGTGTTCACCTAGCTTCAAGATGCCCTTGCTCTTCTTTCTCTCCAGCAACCCCTGTGAACCCACTCACACCCTCAGTGTCTACCCTCAGCATCTACCCTCAGTGTCTACACACAGTATTTACCCTCAGTGTCTACCCTCAGTGTCTACACACAGTATTTACCCTCAGTGTCTACACACAGTATTTACCCTCAGTGTCTACCCTCAGTGTCTACCCTCAGCGTCTACCTTCAGTATCTACCCTCAGCATCTACCCTCAGCGTCTACCCTCAGTGTCTACCCTCAGCATCTACCCTCAGCGTCTACCCTCAGTGTCTACCCTCAGCATCTACCCTCAGTGTCTACCCTCAGTGTCTACCCTCAGCGTCTACCCTCAGTGTCTACCCTCAGCGTCTACCCTCAGCGTCTACCCTCACTGTCTACCCTCAGTGTCTACCCTCAGCATCTACCCTCAGTGTCTAAACACAGTATTTACCCTCAGTGTCTACACATAGTATTTACCCTCACTGTCTACCCTCAGTGTCTACCCTCAGTGTCTACCCTCATCACGTTAGCTGTCTCACCCTGTGTTGATAGTAACAAGAGACCCCTATTAATATTTTAGTTAAAATTCAGCGTCTAGATTAGAGATTACGATATGGAATCATGGATAGCAATAATGTGACTAATGCCATGCTATCACTTGTTGCTTAGCAACTAGTTACCTGGCAACCAGTTCAACCAGGTCCAATGTGTTTCTTATAGCAAGAGTCTGCTACATGTGTTAGTTGACCACAACACTTGTAGTTGAATGCAATTATATTTACTTTCAAATGTTCATTTGCACCTGAAGATTTTCAAACAATTATAATTATTTGCATTTTAATCAGAAGAAGTGTAAACAATAGTATAAATATGTTTAGAATATTGTGACTCACCAATCAGTTAATTTTATCCTCACCAGTGAGACATGAAATCTTATTTCAACAACATATTAAATTTTGCATATATGATATTCTGTATTTACATATTACTTTCATTATGTAATAACCAATCACTGCTCACCTTATACTTAGAGACAGTTGCCATAGCAACTGATTTTTCCTCCTCCAGTTGCTTCAGTCGTTCCTGCAGATATCTACAATAATATCATAACTACAGTCCATCACTGTAGTTCATAAAATCAGTTATGGAAGTATGTATTTAACATACCTGGGTAGTCTATTGCACAACCAAAACAATTTCAGTTAAGATAAACCAGAAGATGTTTTAACTACAGAAAACTATTAACTGTATTTGTTACGAGATTTACAAAAATTTGCCAAATACATGAAAATCTAATTTTGGTTTCATATTCCCCAGTTTTTACCGTCGCTTACTGACTGTATTGTATGTGCAATTCATGGCAATATGGTACTGTGTCATATGTTAACTAGTTTATAATGAACTGACAGTGCAGTCTTCCTCATGATATCATAGCAAAATGTCTACAATATGTGCATATGTTTAAGTTCACCCAAATTATTTTTTCTTTTGTCAGTTACATATCAGATAAATTATGTGTCATTAAAGCAAAGCTTGTAAATTCTGATATCGCTTTTTGTTGATGAGTTGAAAATTTTTACACCTACATACACTTCGCTAGGCCCACCATCGACGATTGCATTTGTGTTGACAATGATATCGCATAGGTAAATCTTGGACATTGTACCATCTTACTTTTCTAATATGTGGACCACAGTTTTAATGGCTGACCCCAGATTTTGGAAAGATCTTACCTCAAGATCTTACCTCAAGACCGGTCAGTAGTTGCCCAAAACTGAGCATTGAGACCGTCTCAAAATTAATTTTCTGTTGTTGCAGTTCTCTATTGATGTATTTTTTTTCATATGTTTTTTATCCGTTTTTTTATCCGCAAAGGCCCTGCTGGGAGACACTGATTGGAAGCTACGTTCTAACAAAATGTTCTTGAAAATATGCCACGCTAGAAGCTCTGTCACTGCAGTGATGCCTTGTAAGTGGTATACACGATAAATTGTGTTCACTGGAGCGCAGTGACCTAACTGGCTGGTGTCAGCTTATACACTGTGGTATGTATTCAGGTGCATGGCCGGTCAGGGCTCGATTTGTGAACAGAAGGATCTTGAGCTCCACTCGCACTGCTATGGGCAGCCAGTGCATCTTCATTAGTAGTGGTGTAGCATGGCTGCCCAGTTCTGTACTTTCTGAATGCAGTTATGTTTGCTTCAGAGGCAGTCAGTGGTGCATTGTGTTGTCAACAGTGAGTCTACATGTGTGTATGACTTCCTCTGTACAGATATGGATACATTAAAATGATGCAATGGACCGAGTGACATGACCCTCCCTACACCTGGTGTAATAAGTCATACCTGTTGTCCATGCCAAGAGCGTCGATGTCAACAATACGTCTCTCATCTCCCTTCAGGATGTAGTTGAGTTCATGGTTGAGGCGCTCGTACTTGTTGCGGTACGCATCCCTCTCCTTCACCTGCTCCTCCTTCTCATCCAACATCGCCTGCAGGTCACGCTCCAGTTGGTGACACTGCAATGAAAGGACATTGGTCACGCTCCAGTTGGTGACACAGCAATGACAGGACATTGGTCATGCTCCAGTTGGTGACATTGCAATGACAGGAACATTGGTCATGCTCCAGTTGGTGACACTGCAATGACAGGAACATTGGTCATGCTCCAGTTGGTGACATCGCAATGAAAGAACATTGGTCATGCTCCAGTTGGTGACAGTGCAATGAAAGAACATTGGTCATGCTCCAGTTGGTGACACAGCAATGAAAGGACATTGGTAATGCTCCAGTTGGTGACACTGCAATGACAGGAACATTGGTCATGCTCCAGTTGGTGACATCGCAATGAAAGAACATTGGTCATGCTCCAGTTGGTGACATCGCAATGAAAGAACATTGGTCATGCTCCAGTTGGTGACAGTGCAATGAAAGAACATTGGTCATGCTCCAGTTGGTGACATTGCAATGAAAGAACATTGGTCATGCTCCAGCTGGTGACATCGCAATGAAAGAACATTGGTCATGCTCCAGTTGGTGACATTGCAATGAAAGAACATTGGTCATGCTCCAGTTGGTGACATTGCAATGAAAGAACATTGGTCATGCTCCAGCTGGTGACACAGCAATGACAGGAACATTGGGCATGATACAGTTGGTGACATTGCAATGAAAGAACATTGGTCATGCTCCAGCTGGTGACATTGCAATGACAGGAACATTGGTCATGCTCCAGTTGGTGACATTGCAATGACAGGAACATTGGTCATGCTCCAGTTGGTGACATCGCAATGAAAGAACATTGGTCATGCTCCAGCTGGTGACACAGCAATGACAGGAACATTGGTCATGCTCCAGTTGGTGACATTGCAATGACAGGAACATTGGTCATGCTCCAGTTGGTGACATCGCAATTAAAGAACATTGGTCATGCTCCAGCTGGTGACACAGCAATGACAGGAACATTGGTCATGCTCCAGTTGGTGACATTGCAATGACAGGAACATTGGTCATGCTCCAGTTGGTGACATTGCAATGAAAGAACATTGGACATGCTCCAGTTGGTGACATTGCAATGACAGGAACATTGGTCATGCTCCAGTTGGTGACATTGCAATGACAGGAACATTGGTCATGCTCCAGTTGGTGACATTGCAATGACAGGAACATTGGTCATGCTACAGTTGGTGACAGTGCAATGAAAGAACATTGGTCACGCTCCAGCTGATGACACAGCAATGACAGGAACATTGGTCATGCTCCAGTTGGTGACACTGCAATGACAGAAACATAGTAAGTCGCTAATGAAATCTAGGATGTGGATGTTTAGAATAACTTTTTATACATGTGGATATACAAGTATGTACGTGATAATAAAAGTTCTGTATTGTTCTAATATACTCAGATATCGTAAGATTACTGGAAAATGTCTACCTTGGTACATGTCCACCGAAAATAATGTGGTGACGCACCACAGAAGAATGACAGAAGACTGCAGGGCTGACCTGAGGCTCAGCATCAAGGACAGTCCAAGACGACAGACGGCAACTAGTGAGATCGTATGTACATTTTACAACATGATGAAGGTAAGTGTCCATCCCAGAGACAGCCACTGAGCTAGGGAAGAGCGAGACAAGACTTACGTGTTCCCCCGCTGCTTCCAGTTGCTTCACGAGGTCCTCCCGTTCATGGGCTGGGAAGTGTCGGGTATTCATCCCTTCGTCCGTTGTCCCTACTCTCTGTCTTGCAATCTGTTCCCTCAGAAGCTGCAAACAGTACACTGGCTTCAGCGGTGTTGTTCTAATGATGTTATAATTGTATGTATGCCGTCATGTGTGACCAGCACAGTACCAACCTTTAGAAATCTGATTTGTCTTACTAATGTAATGTAATGTAATCTGTACAAATAAATTATATATTTTTGGCATTTTCAGAATTTGATACATAGAAAAAAGTAAAGGACAACAAAGATGTGTAGTGCAGTTAGTTGCACTGAGCCAGTGCTCAGCTGACAGTTAGTGATTGCATTTCCCATTGTTTTTTTATTACAGAGCACATAATAATAAAAGATACCCTCATTTATCTGTGTCTTCCATTCATGGTAAATTCCCTGTTTACACTACAAAAAAGAGTTTGTACCTTTATGTCACCCTGGGCATCCTTGAGTTTTTGTTTCAGATCATCCACTTCGAACTGCAGGGACTTGTTGGCTTCTCTCATTTCACACAACAGCTGGGCTAGTGTCTGTGCAAAGAGGAAATAACAACTTCTTTGTTTTTACATACAATGATAGTTCACACATAACATTATATTTGTTCACAAAGCAGTCACAATAAATGTAAATCAGTGATATTATATGATCCACTCAGCTGACAGTACAATACTTACATCATAGTTACAGGCAAAACACACAGCTTTTGTTTACAAAAAGAAAAATAACTCACTCAATGTGAGCCAGTCGTGATTTAGAACGACAGTGTCTGTTCTGTTATGCGATCAATGTCTTTTAGTGTAAAGGGAGTGCAAGTATGGTATTTTCTATGTGATGATTTAAAAATGGTTAATACTGCTGCTGCATTTAAATGTAAATGCAAGAATCTTTTATTTAAGAAATATCTGGTCACGGACCATCTTTCTTGAAAATGAATTTGTCACCATTATTTAAATATGTGTCAGGAATAAATTGACACAAAATTTATCCCTTTCAAACATTGTAGATTGTAGCATTGTAGTTAAATTTGCCTGTTTGTATTGTGTTTTATTGTTGTTAGCAATATTCTGAGTACAATGTTCTTAATAAACTTTTATATATACATTAAAGACTATAGACCATCAAAATTATCTCAGCTACTTATATCTGGAATTAATATAACAGACAAGTTCAGGGACATGCCAAAATAATGAACAAGCTTGAAATGACCAATCTTAGAAGGAAGGACATTATAATAAGAAGTTACATGTATCTCACCTGGTGTTTCATGTCAGAGAATCCTAGTCCATCAAACTCTGTCATCCTTGGCTCCTGAAATTATCAGAATGGCTCACATCACAACACTCAGAATTAGTGTGATTAACAGTTTTGATGCATTCGCACATAAATGTGAAATAATAAGAAGTACATTTATAAAGCGCCATAAATCTAGATAATATCCATGCAGAGGAGCATGGATATGGAATTATAATAAAAAAATTATTAAGGTAAATGAAATACACAAAATATGTATAAAGCGCAATAGTAACAAATAAATGATAAAATAAATAAGTTAGCTAAAGATGATTATTAAATCCACAAGCCAGGTGTGCAGACCTTTTTGTGACATCGCCAAAACCAGACGGCACAGATTGTCACTCTGGACCGTGAGTGTCCCTCGGTTACTTACTCCAACATGAAATATATGCAATATAAAATCTGGAATCCAAAGGAAGTGGAAAGAGAGAAGATCCAAAAAACCATGTGATGGATTGATGGTGAAACAAATTCAGCAATGAATATGTACCTCGGATACTACAACTGAAACTCACTGAAAGGAATAATGCCTGTTTTAATCAAACGTGAAGCATTCAAAATTAAACAGCTATACATATATATATATCATATGAGTTTGTATATATATTATATATATATATATATATATATATATATATTATATATATATAATATATATATATTATAAATTGTATATATATATACATGTATATAATTTTAAACCTTATTAGCGTTAAGAATGTTCTTAGTCGCTTCATGAGACTAGATCCTGGCATGTTGTAGACTAGACATGGGCTTGCATTTGATCAATTCCAGCCGGTTAATTAAGGATTTTATGCTCAGACACTATTTGGAGTAGTTATATGCTAATAATATGTTTGACACAGAAAAAACAGCATAATCATCAATGAGATTGATGACAAAGTCGTCGTTGGAATGATAAAAGAAACCGAGGCTGAAATTGTAGAGTGGAGCCTCCTGCTGGAATTGTCCTTCATGTTTTGCCACTAGTTGATGTCATATTTCGTGTGTACTGGTGACGGGAGTCAGCGTGCACGATACTTCTAGCTGGTAGTCCATCACTATAGACAACTAGTCCTGCATATGTTTTTACTATGTAAAAGGACTGCTCTTACTAGTCCGAGCTCAAAAACTACTCATTCCGGACGATCGGACCGGCCTTATTTCGCACACTGCAGGAGTAATTATCGTAATTAACGCGAGCATTAAATCGCTCCCTTGATGGGTGATTTGCACAAGCGATAGGAAGTAAGAGCAATCACTCGCCTTAAAAATGAAGCACTATAGTTTATATATATATATATATATATATATATATATATACTACTATACTTTTAAATCTTAGTCTGTTTGCCATATACTATTATATATATATATATATATATATATATATATATTATATGTATATAGTATATGTATATTATATGTATATGTATATGTATATGTATATGTATATTATATTATATGTATATATATATATATATATATATATATATATATATATATATATATACTGGGTATATCATTTTAACTTAGTCTTTTTGCCTTGCACTATTTAGAAGGGATTTTTATAGCTTTGTTGTTGTAGGAAAATTTTCATTTAGCATGATTTGTGTGTGTGTATATATATATATATATACAGGGTGCGAAATAAGGCCTGTCCGATCGTCCGGGACGAGTAGTGTTAGAGCTCGGACTAGTAAAAGCTGTCCCTTTTACACAGTGAAAACATATTCAGGACTACTTGTCTATAACGACGGACTACCAGCTAGCTAGAAGTATCGTGCACCCTGTATATATATATATATATATATATATATATATATATATTTTTTAATGTAGCCAGTTTTGGGTGGTTAGGGATCATAACAGTTCAGCCATTTGAGGTGTAATGACTGTAGTCCACAGGCTAGGGAAGCAAGGGAAGTAAGTACTTTATGCTTCTTACCACACCAGCGAGCTGTCTCTTGAGTGATTGATATCGTTGCTGTACTTGCTCCGCCATCAGCTTGAACTGATCGCGCTGCTGTCGACACTGATCCAGATCATGGCTGAGAATCCGAAGTGCGTCACATTTGCTTTCCAACTTTTGCCGGCAAACTTGATACTGTTTGACGAGTGAAATGATGACATCAAACAATGTGATATATATATATATATATATATATATACACACACAGTAGGTTACAAAATAAAATAAGTTACATTCCTATAACAAATACAAGTCATAAAACAAACCCGTGTAAAACTCGACAACCCTGCCTTGGCCTGTACATTTAGCTCAACAATTACCAGTATTGTGTCGCAACATACAATTTGCTTCAAAAAAATTATCTGGGTATATATATATATATATATACACACAAACTAACCTTAAACTGGCCTTTACTGGTAATAACCAACACCTCGACCCAAAACCTATATTATGGTAATCACTGCATTATAGCCGCTGAAGTTGTCGCATTGCCATCAGGTTTTGTGCGAGTTAGTTTCATGAACTGTATTTGTTTCAGTAATGTGATTTTATTTTGTAACCTAGTGTGTATATATATTTATTTTATTAAGGTGTGTGAGAAGTTTGGCGGCTGTAGGTCGTCGTTTTGTTGGTTAGGTCAGAAAGTTAAAGCTCACTGTGCAGTTTCGGCCTATGTGCATTTCGCAACTCAATGGGTGGAGACTAAGAATAAAATAAGATTACCAGTATAGAATATAGTGTTAAACTGTTATTATGAATAGAAGTTTACTTAAAACCAGTGTTAAATCAATGTACACAAACTACACATTGCTCGGTATGAAACTATGCAATTGTGCTTTGGAATTGAATTGCACTGCGTATAAATAATGGTGGGACACGCAACGATCTCATATAATAATCTGGTTCCAAACCAGCTGTCAACGTTTAGATTTGACCGGGACGCGTTGCCGGTGCCAAGATTTGCGAAACGCTCAGCCCATATTGCAGTATCTTACAGTGTGATAACTTCATATATTAATTACCTCTGTTTTCACACTATCTAATTCGAAATGTAATTTGTTCAACTCCATTCTTAAATTGGGTGACACTTGATGATTAAATTGGGAAAACAAACAAGCGCCACATCAAAACAATACCCCGCCTCCACGGTGCAGAGCTACCCAATGACATTTTAGTTTCGTTTCCAGTAATTTGGACAGCGTCTAATACTTTTCTCGTAACATTTTTATTTACGTCCTTCGTAGCTATATATTATGCAAGAATGCTTAATAAGTATATTTACTTTATAAGAAATAAATGGTTTTAAAGAACGTTTCGTATTTAGTACGTGGCATCCTGTGCGCATGCGCTAACATTCACCAACGATCATGGCACGGATGGAGATGTCGCAAATTCTGGCAAATTTCCTTCTTTTATGTCTATGCACAGCCGTTTCGGGGTTATATTTTCATATAGCTGAAACGGAAAAGAAATGTTTTATCGAAGAAATTCCAGACGATACAATTGTTGTGGGTAAGTATTGTTTGCGGTCTCAAAAAGTAACTGGTGCCGGTGCCACGCATGTTGAGAGTACGATCGACGGATGTGTAAGTGTAACACGTCAGCTTTGTCAACACAAGGTTGACGTGTGGCAAGTGTTAGTGAATGATCCAATATGAAATCGATGATTCTTCCATTTTAAAAACGTGGTTTATTTCAAAAGACTATGCAGATATCTTATTTTTCCCGTACAAGTTATCAGTGTGTGTCTAAAAATTAACTTTGATCAGATGCAACAAGTTTCTTTCACTCAAATCGGAGTCGGACAGTCGCACCTGTAACTTCGCTGGAGTGATTATAATTTGGTACAGTGTCTTAGATTTTTTGATTAAGGTGATATTCACACTTCCAGATAAACCTTTTAGGTATGTGCAAACCGTGCCACTCAATCAATTTGTAGAATTGTGTTTGCATTGTTGGTCATCATAATCTCTTGTAACATTTAGATCTCCTACCCGGGGTAATAATCTGTAATGCTAATAATTGTTATAACATTATAAACCCACAACTTTGTAACCAGCTGTATCCATTTGTAGCAGCAGTACTTAAATTGATGTATGACATATTGTTTGACTTTCATCAGTTTATGTTTGCAGGACATTACAAAGTAGAAATATTTGATAAGGCCCAGAATCAGTATTTGCCAACTGTGGCTGGGCTCGGTATGCATGTCGAAGTGAAAGACCCTGATGAGAAGATAGTGCTGTCAAGGGTAAGAAATGCTCAGTCTGCATTAGTGTTGCCATCTCATGACATAGTTGTTCTGCTGTTGCTATGCATGCTAAAACTGAGTTGTCCCATATGGTGGCCTTTGCGGTGGAATGTGTGTAGTAATTCAATTCATAGGAACAATTCGTCACAGATTTCATTAACATAATACCTCATGATTAAAGGCTCCCACAATACACTAGCACCCACATAGTTCCATTTGGGACAACTCGGAGGCTTCTGCTACTGTTCCTCAGTAAATGCTAGTGTGCTGGATAATTTGAATTGCTACTTGTGACATTATGTGGTAAGTTTAATATTTACCTTTCGGTAACTATTCAATTTAAATGTCACAAAATAGTACTTCACCGTATCCCACAACCAGCCTTTGCACAACTTCCTGTGTTGTTGCAGGCACTATGACAGGCATAACATGTTTCAATTTATCATACACAACAATATGATCTCCAGTACTTATGTTGTACTGCGCCACTGTGTTTATAAACTATCTGAAAGATTTGTCATTTGATACCACAAGAGGCACCATTTACCAGATCAAGTTTTTATTATTCATTGGCTAACATAAAGTTCTTTTTGGATCAGATTTTGTTATCAAACTGTGGCTTGAGTACAAATTGGTCATTGGCACAACCTTCTCTGAGTGACCACACAGTGGATTGAGCCAATGTTAGCTAAGTTCTTTGTGGAAGATGATAACAAATTAAGAATATTTTCTAATGCAATAGATATTTGTTATTAAATTGGAAACATGATGCACCTGTTCATTGGCACTGCTCTACCACAATTACTTAACATCCAAGCATATAAACATACTGCAACTGTACAATTCTAGGACACTACAAGGTTGAGATTTATAGTGATGATATAAGCGACTTCCTGCCCACCCCAATTGGTCATGGCATGCTTGTCGAAGTCAGTGACCCAGAGGGTCTTCTCATTATGTCCAGGGTAAGGCAGTTACTGTAGCCGGGTCTAGTTTGAGAAATTGCAGTACTTTTTACTTTATTATTTTTTTCCGTATTATTTTGGTTAGTTTTTGAATATTTATGCTGTATAGTAGATTCTTGTGTAGAACTCTGCCTTCGCATATTTTCTTAGATCATTTTGGACAAAGGCACACTGCATACAAATTGGAGTAGTGATGAACTACATGGTATTATTATCAGATAAGTGTGCTAGTTCATCCGTAAACCCACTTAGTCTTGGGTAGTTTTGAAATTATTGTGTATCATTACAAATGTAAAGCATTTCCTTCAAAATGACTACTGTATGAGTTTGTTTAGTAACCACTGAATGGTGCTTTATTCATTTGTGGACATTATCCATTTGCATTGCTTTTTTGGGGTGCTTTCCGGAGATATGTTTACACTATGTCAGTGGAATTAAACAAGTTTGTTCTTGTAGTACCAGCACATTTCCTTCCCTCTTTTGACATTCCATAAGGATTATAGATTGTGATAATTATGTTTTAGTGTAAGACTGAGTGGTCAGGCTTAGGGTGATTTTGTTGCAGTGTGAATATGGCTACCTGTGTTGAGTGCATTAAATCTTGATTACACTGTATGTGATCTGTTCCTTCCTGTTCCTTCTGTAACCTTGCACTACCTCTTGCTTTTTGCACCTTGGGATCATCTACAATTTATGTATGCATAAATAATTGGAACCTTCCATCCACATCAAATATGGTTCTTGCAGTGCTTTGCATATATTAATTTGTAGATGATTCAAAATCTGTAACATTATGCACTGTACTATGTACAGTCTCACGCTACATTTTCTCTGTGTCCTGTGGTGGCTGTGGCACTGTAGATATTGATTATAGTAATACCATCCAAACATAATACTGTTCACTGACGATCTGGAGTTGATTCTCTATATGGCAATCTTGTTAACGTTTTACATGTATTTTATTAGTTCATCCATTTGTGGATTTTTTAACCAACATGATAAATTTGTAATACTTACAAATGGATGTATATAAACAGTTATAATTAGTTAACTGATACACAATTAGTCAGGATTCTTTTGTAAGCTAAATGTTTTAAAATGCAGATTTATATAGTTTTAATTGTCGGCTATTAGCTATTTTTTGATGTACATATCAGTCACAACACCATAATGTTATTAGTACCATCATTGTAACATTAACTGATCACAATGTCAGTCATGTGTCTGTCTTGTTTGCATACTTATTTGTTGTAATAATTGTGGTGCTCAATGCTCACCAACATATATATATATATATATATACCCTGTATATATAATTATTATATGCAACTGATGATTACTGCAGACGTATGCTGCTGATGGACGATTCACGTTCACATCCCACGTGTCTGGTGAACATGTCATCTGTCTACACTCCAACTCCTCAGCCTGGTTTGGAGGCGGCCAACTGGTGCGTAGTTGTAGGCACAGGCGGGACAAGTTACTGTGGAGAACTTAGCAACATTTGCAGTCGTCACATTAGCCTAATTTTATGAGGAAATTTGTTACATACAATTGTTGTGTAACGTTTACTGTAAACATATTTTTTTCTTCGTCCAGTCATCAAAATTCAACTAGAAACATTTTCTAGTGTGATCTGATCTAATTGTCAATCTTGGTTCCGTTGATGCTTTTTAATAGAGCTTCAGTGTTATTAAATTGATTTCAGAATAATAACTATTTATTGAGCATAATTTGCAAAGTGCAAAACTTAGGTGAAGAAGTGAGTTTCAATAACGATTTTGTACATTGCAGTAACATTGTTTACAACTAAAGGCATTATCTGTTGTTAAAGGCAATGTCCTAGACCATTGTGTTTCTGTAAAATATGCATTTTACTTGGTGTTTTCACATGTTTTCTTACGTTTGCAGTTTAATAGTTCTTTTGTCCATTTCAGCCAAAAAAATGTATATGGTCCAATCATCATTTTTTGGGGGCAACCATTATTTTTAGAAAAAGTTTGGTAAAAATTCCCTTTAACACAGTCCCCTTTTTCTGAAAAATCTGAAGGTATTCAAATTCCCCTTTTAAAAGATACAAAATTAACTTGTTTAAAAAAAAGGTATTAAAACCTTTTACAAAACTAAAACTTGTTTACCCAGTTGACAAGCCCAAATGTTTCACATACTTAAATTCACAATCATAAACTTTGTTGTTTTACACATTACAGTCAAAAGTGTTTATGAAATTTAATACCGGGTAGTCCAGTAAATCATCCTATAAACCTCAGACATGTCTTTCAATAATACCACAAAGCAAAATTATAAATATCCGCTAAAACTAGCACGTTTTGTTTCAGTGCCTAATTGTATACTTAAAAGATGGATTTAAAAAAATATATATATGATGTGTTCTAATGAGTCGTATGTCAGCGAACTTGATTTCGAGAAAACACCACATAAACATGCAACAATGATTTTCGACAATTTGGACTTTTTGTCACGAAGGTATACTTTAATATCTTTTCTGTCAATTGGCAATCCTTATTTTTCCACTGGACATGGGGTGGGCAGGGCTGATAGCGGGTCCCTGATTGGCTGTGAGCACAGGCACCGTGCGCACTCACTAACTGTAAGCAAGCATGAACGGTCGGGCCGTTGCTAGAAAACATCGCTAAATACTCGGATTACGTTGTAATAATTTCAGTGAACAGTTAGCATGATGTCTTCGACAACAAACATGACTTGGGAGTTTATTTCGAAAGTATCAAAGGGAGAAATAGAAGCAAAATGGCTGTTTTTGTAAGGACGATGTACTCGATTATGATCATGTTACTGCAAACTTCAAGTGTGTTTTTCTCCGTTTGAAACTATCCCTGGCATGTTCAGTATCCAATGACTTGGGCTGTGTGTGAAATAGGTTGATGATTTTTACACCGTTGGAAAGCTTAATCTATTTTCCAGTGAAAGAACTAACTCGATTTTTTGACATACAACTCATTTCGTTAGAACATGTCACATATTGTTATGTTCCCCTTCCACAAAGACAGTCAGTTTACCAGTGAAAATCATATGTGTGTGTGGCTCCGACATGGTAGCAACTGCCACAGTTGCTTCGATTGGCCAGCATTTGGCATGGTCGTCACTCGACGGTGAGCGTGACTGCTTTCAGCGAGTGCACCTAGACATCCAGGTGGGAGAGCACGCCGTTGACTACCAGCAGGTGGCCGCCAAAGACAAACTCACCGAACTACAGCTGCGCATTCGGCAGCTGCTCGACCAGGTGGAGATGATCACGAAGGAGCAGAACTACCAGCGGGTCAGTCGGTCGCAGGCGGCCCGGCGTCCGTAGTGTGTGTGGTGTCTCAGTGGCAGCGTGGACGCAGACGTAGCAGCAGCAACTAGTTTCACTTGAGTCGTTGTTTGATGAAAATAAAGTAATTTTTAGTCTCTAGTGTTTTTTGTAACTATTCTCTAAATGGCAGCACTTTTAGTCATCTTGTGAGTAATATTTTAGCATCTTGTTAAATTCTTAAAGAAAATTTAGTATGAACAATTGTTTTTTACAGTAAATATGTCTTGATTACTGTAGTTTTTACAAAATTGTTGACACGATACAGTTGCTGCTGTTGCCGCCTGTGCTCCAAGTTGTCAGAACCCGGCGTAACAACCCGTCCGTCCTTCCCCGTTCACTGCATGCGACTCGCCTAGACATTGTAGGTGCGAGGTCTGGTGATGACACCCCACCAGACGCCAACCCATCATTACAGCAGGCTGTCGAGTCGATCCACTCTCTACAGCGTGTCTCGTCGTTTCAGCGCATCCACCTAAACATATCGTCAGGCGAGGATGCGATCGACTACTTCGGTCTGGCGCAGGAGGAGCATATGGATATCGACTCGCTGCAAATGCGCATCCGACAGCTTAATAATCAAGTGGTTCAGATGCGACGCGAACAGGACTACCAGAGGGTCTGTGTCTGTGGCGCCCTCTGTCTCCCCACTCCCGGGCCTCGCTTAATGATGGGTTACTCAGCACAGCTTCCGTACCAGTCAATTAGTGCTCACGGCTTCATTTGCTTCTGCAGCTGTTACGTGTTTTTCTGTGCTAGGATGCCTCTGCAGTTCTTCTAGACGGACATAGATAGGGTGGCACCTTAAATGATACCAAAATTACCTCAATGTAATGATTTTACGTTTTCTGGATATCAGCTGGCTTGTTCATAATGTACTTGTTAATGATAGTTGTCATTGATTCCGACTTTTTTCTTTACATCAGTTGATTGTTTGTGCATGCCACATATCCCACAATTGACCATAGCCAATTTGTTAAATAATAATATAGTGATGGAAATAAGTGCCTTTGCTAATAACTGTCAGGTAATGGTCATTTTGGTGCCACTCTATACGTGATTAGTATTTAGTACAGTCTTCCTATTTGTGGTGTGGGTGTTGCATGTTATTATGGTTGTAGTTTTATACAGTATGACATTCAGTTCAGGTTTGATTCACCAACATTTTTCTTCACGTTTTAGGAAAATAACCAATGGTAGCAGACCTGTAGGATTAAAACGTTTGTTGTGAGAGACAATAGGATGTGTACCAGACATGGGGTCAAATACATTTCTGTTTGAAAGTATTTAAATAGTTTTCAAGATATTTGTATTTGACCTTTAGGAATGAAAAGTATTTGTATTTAAATACTTTCCTAAAGTATTTTACTTTTTCAAATACTTTAAAATACATTGTCAGTATAAACATTTCTGTTTCAAGATCACATGTAATGTCTGCCAAATTGATTACCTTCACTGCAACTTCACCCAACAGTGCTAATTACTGATGGCCCTGGCAGTGACCACAACTTTTGCATGCTCAGAGCCAGAGGATGGATTAACACCTGACGGTGACCAATATCCCCTTTGTTCTTTAGTCAGGCTCCAAGCTGGTACCAGGCTATTCTGGTTTCCTGGCTCACTTTGAAGTTGAGCTGTCACACTTCCTCACAAGATCCTAGCAGTCTTTAGCAATAATGGCAATTTAATAATAATAATTGGCAGTGTCTCTTCTGAGGGCAACATAGGCATTTTATTATGGATCTCCTGGCTTAACATAACAAATAACCTATTTTGACCTTTACCTCTGTGGTTTTTGAGTCAATTGTCACTGGAATAGTTAGCAATAACAATCCTCCCTTGCACTGGTCTGCCTATCATCATATCAGCAAAACACTAATTATGCCTATAAACTAGATGTCTCGATATATGAGTTGCTTTTCTTTTACCTTCATCCTGAAAATGAAAAGTATTTGAAAAAGTATTTGAAATACTTTCCGATGTATTTAAATACATTTGTATTTTAAAATATTTGTATTTGAATCATTCAAGAGTATTTATAGTTTAAATACATTTTAATTTATTTGACCCCATGTCTGATGTGTACAGGTTTTGCATAGAATACAACTGTGTAAAGTTACTTGACAATGGGCCTGCTGCTACTGGGCACAGTGGGGCACAATGACAGAAAATGCAGGGCGGTAATATACAGCTGGCTTTCATATTATAGACAACTGAACGGAATTGGTAATGGCATGGCAATAACAAAGCTGAGTTTTGTAGAAAGGGATGTGAAACTAACTGGCAATTTTTTTCGCAAAGTTTTACTCTAAATTTTTCCAGTTTATTACAATTTTGTTTATTGTTTTTTCTTCAATATTTGGCTGCTTAAAGTTTATTTCTTGCATGTTGCTAGAGGAAATTAATTTAGAATTTGTTAGTAACCTGTCCAATGGTTAAAGTGAAATTCAACTTACAATCTGCCTAGAAGAAATCACCATAGCTATAATGCATTTTGTATGTACCTATGTCATATAGTTACATACAGCAGAAGATATGTCAGACATAACTGATGTGAAGTTGTTGTCCATGGAATATATTACTAAGTGTTCTGGAATTACCACTCAAGTTTAACATAACATGTTGATGAGGTATAAAATCCTCAGAGACACATGCCTAGAAATGTCACGGCTATGCCATCATGATACTGTTGTCTAAAACTTAATTTCTGTATACACTGTATGTATCATGTATAGAATTTTATTTTGACGGTGGGCAATTGTTTGTTGCAGTACCGGGAGGAACGCTTCCGACAGACGAGTGAGAGCACGAACCAGAGAGTCCTCTGGTGGGCAATTGCGCAGACGGTTATCCTGCTCAGCACCGGCTTCTGGCAGATGCGACACTTGAAAAGTTTCTTCGAGGCAAAGAAGCTCGTCTAGACTACAGACCAGACAACAAGTGGTTGACACAGTGGTTAATTTGTCACATGCCAATGTACGTACGCGTGACCACCAGCGTAATACATGCAAGGACATTGGCAGTCAGTCAGTGCATGGTCGGATATTTGTGCGTGACTAGAAACATTGCATCCACATGGGAGAAAAATTCATGTGTAATACCATTTCTCATAAGTGTGTTATATCACGCATATTTCTTATGGTTTATCATGCCGTGAGGCAATAGCACATTTATTGAACATCTTTCTCTGGATTGTTTTCCAAGTTTAATCCACGTATGCCTTTTCATAAATCGAGGTCGGCCATTGAGAATAATTTGGCTAAGAAGAGATGCTGTATTGAATTAATAAAATCCAACATTTTATTTGGCACCTGTATAGTTTCACGTTTGGAAAACAGCTGTTTTGTTTAGGTTTTTAGAAGGTAACATGCATCAAGTTTCTGTCTTAGTAAATCATTGTATTGGTGCATTACATCATTGTGTCTATGTATGTATATCTCGTGATCACTCATACTTTTCATGTTTCGCTTGGCAGTTCCTAGGTGTATAGATATTTGTTTGGTGTGTATGCGTGTGTGTGAGAGAGAGCAGCGTAAAGTAGTTACAGAGGTATTTGGTGCAAATTGTCCATGTTCTGTATATAACTAATCGTTGTAGTAACTTTGCGTATCATCATTTCCATCGCGAGACTTTGATTCGTCATCTAATTGCCGTTTTCCATTTTGACATTGTTAATGCAGAAATATTTGGAGTTGAGTGGCTGTTACTATTATATATATACAAAACATATACCGCTAGGTTCATTTTGTAACATGGGAAATAAAGTTAGTTTTAAAACATCGATGATGAATACTGGTAGTTTGTTGTTATGTCCAATGATTTGTCTGTTAAACTTTTGTTAACACTTGAATTTGTGAATTCAACAAAAGGGGCACAACTCCATTGGATAACATTTTACAGAAGGAAATCTTATGTTACTATTTATCAGGATATGTAATTTCTACAAACTTGTATTTAATGTACACCATTCCTTGTGGTACTGGAATTAAGCCTCTTTAGCATGTAATCATGTAGCTTGTTACAAAAATGTAAAAGGTATGGAGTTGTGCAATTTTTAATTCACGTTTTTCAATTTATTGTTTATGCAACTGAAATATAAACGTGTTTCAACAAATGCTAATGCATTTGAAAGTGGATTAATGATTCAGACAATGAATTTGTAGCCTACTACATGAGGATTGTTACACTGACACTGTGCTAACCATTCAAAGATTTAGTGACGGTGAATAGGTAGACTAGGACTTCCTTATTATTTAAAGTTACACGTCTTTACAAAATTAATGCAAAGCGGTGCTAGTGCGGACGATTCCAGTTTGTTGAACGGTCGGTATTATAACATTTGTTGTGGTAGTTTTTGTAATTGTTTTTACTTGGCTGCCAGATGTAAATTACTGGGATAAACACAAAATTATTAGCTTGCGACACTTGGGGAAGAAATTGACATTCTGAGTGCGTTGGTCAAGGTCCGCGCTCTCACGACAGCTTATGCAAAGTCGCTATCCTAGTCCACGATCTGAACTTATCAGTTAACTAATGCCACGTTTCAAGAACGGTCAGATAGCGTGTTATCTCCATGCCTGCGTGGTCTGTACACAGAGACGTTGACAGAGCGACAACAACAATAGAAGCTGCGAGATTGTGAAGAAAGGAAACTTGCAAAAAGAGCCAGGCGGAACTACACCAAGGAGAAATGATAAGGGGAAGGCCACAGCTGAGATGGGAGGACCGTAAGAGGAGGGACGACCAGGGAAGGACACGGCAGAGAACAAAGAGATCGAGTACAATTGACAGGGAATGGTAGAGATTTTACAATATGGAGCTAGGCGGAACAGAGCTACAGGTTATAACAGATACAATGGGAAGTCCGTATAAATGCGCACTAAATACCTAACCAAATACATTGCATATTGTTATGGATGCCACAAAGGAAAGGAAAACATTCTGGAAGATGACGTCCATAAATGGTGTCGCCTACGGAATGCATGGAATCGTTGTAGAAATGCGGAAACGTACGTTCGCGAAATCGTGAAGAAAGAAGAAACCAAACCCGGATTGTCCGTTCTTCCTTTATGAGAACTATAACGCCAGGCGAACTACGTCAGTCCACGAATTTTAGCATATACCTACGATCCATCATACAGGTTCCGCAGCACGTGGCCGATCGGGAAGCGAGGCAGAGATCGGACACTCATATATATATATATATATATATATATATATATATATATATATATATATATATATATATATATATATATATACCTTCTCACGGACGATACATAAACAAATTTAAACTAAAATTCAGTGGAACGTTGTAAACATAAAACACCTGTTCTGTCGTTCCATTACATTTTTACTTTTAATATACATATAAAGGACAATTGTTGGTCCATACTTATAAAAAATTATTACGAATTACGCGGTGGGCGTGCTCACCTGAGTAAAGGTGGTGCCCTCGTGTGTTCAATTGTTAAACTATATCAAAGCGTCAGAGGTTGCGGATGAGTAAGGAATTATCCCTCGTTGGATAACTTCCGGTAGATAACCAAACAAGTGCGGGAGATTTCTTGTGATGCCCGTTGATTTTAAGACCGGAGCGCAGTGACTTTCTGCTAGGTATGTAGCACAAAGAAGGCAATGTCAGATAAAGTAAACGTACCACCAAACATTGCTGACCCCATCCCGTAAATCATGCGTCTCCTCAAGCACCTGTCTCGATCATACGCCGATACCTACTCTACTGATAAGCCAACGATTAGGGCCCAGGCCCCAGTAGGGGTGTGTGATAGGCGTCATAAATCCATCTGATGTAAGAGCACAATAAGGTGCTTGTCCGCCATTACCCGTGCGACCAAAGAGTACCCTATAAAGCCAGCATTATGCAGGTTGTCTGAATTTCTGTGAGCACATAATTAGAAATGATGTTTTTGTGCAGCGTGGCATCAAACTCAAAACAAAGGCAAAGCTGTCAAATTATGACAGCTGTCAGTCGGGTGCGTATTAATACAGTTGTCATTTTGCTTGGTGATGTAATCAGGGGCAATCCGTGGGTGGTTCAAGCAGAAATGGAGGGGTGTAAGGTTTGAAAGAAGTTTGTGGGAGCTTGAGGTATGAGAAGTTCACGAATTGTTCACAGAACTTCTGTCTATGGAGGGTAAATATGCTGTGAAATTATCAATAACAGAGCTCTTCAAGATTAGTAGGAAATGAAGGAAACGTTATAATGGTCGCCTATGGAAAATGCAAATGTGGTCTGACTCCATCCGTGAGCCCTGGCTACGGCTACGGGCCTGGCAGCCAACCAACATAGAAATCATGAGTGACTTGTGTCACATTCTGTATCAATATTATAATATGCTACCACCACGCAGGAGACTCAAGAGTCAGGGTCTTTACTTTATGGCCAATAAAGCAGACATGAACTCTATGTCTATGATTGACCAGTTTTATCCCCATGTTGACATTACAATAAAATCCATAACTAAACTCTAAATCTGATTATCTATAAATCTCAAATTATCAAAATTATCTTTAAATGCTAGTTATGTGTTTAATGTTTATACCCACATCATGATTTTAGTAGGCTTAAAAATGTAATTATACAATAATTTATTTTTAATCAATCTGCATTTCTTATATTTATTTAATTTAAAAATATTGATTTTAAATAAATACAATTTATGTATTTATTTTATAATGGACTAAATTGTGTAACCTTGTCACCACTGCCAGAACCAGTCTGAATGTATGAAATATTTGTCTGCGACTGCCTGTGTAATTACTGTTTTTTATCATTTTGTACTGACCACAAGACAATGTTCTCTCATTTGAGATTATCTTACATCTCGTAACCCCTGATGGGCAGCTGGTCATGTCTGAACTGCTGGTTTTATTATTGTATGTTCAGCTGATATTTAGGCAAACCAGTAGTGCGAATGTAGAAGCAGATCAGGTTACGTTCACCGTCAACCATTGGATAATTATTATTATTATGTATTTCAGTATTATGACTTATATTGAAGAATTTCTTTTTGGAGATGGTTTAAGTTTTAGCTTTTCTTGTGGAGGTCATAAATCATGACCATTCAATAGTTTGGCTTGATGCGAGGAAGCCCTGAAAACAACCATTCTGTGGAATAGACCATGGTTTGCAGTCCCATTTAGGGACCCACCACTCTCTTGTAGATCAGCAGGCACTTTGCAAAGCTATCTCTTTTCACGAACTTTGAAAGCGGGGAGAATGGGTTCCAAATCTTTCCTATCCAACCTCCCAATACCTGTTACCTCACTATTTCTGTATGACCTACCTTCATTATGTCTTCACACACAACCCTGACCTACCTTCATTATGTCTTCACACACAACCCTGACCTACCTTCATTATGTCTTCACACACAACCCTGACCTACCTTCAGTATGTCTTCACACACAACCCTGACCTACCTTCAGTATGTCTTCACACACAACCCTGACCTACCTTCATTATGTCTTCACACACAACCCTGACCTACCTTCATTATGTCTTCACACACAACCCTGACCTACCTTCATTATGTCTTCACACACAACCCTGACCTACCTTCATTATGTCTTCACACACAACCCTGACCTACCTTCATTATGTCTTCACACACAACCCTGACCTACCTTCAGTATGTCTTCACACACAACCCTGACCTACCTTCATTATGTCTTCACACACAACCCTGACCTACCTTCAGTATGTCTTCACACACAACCCTGACCTACCTTCAGTATGTCTTCACACACAACCCTGACCTACCTTCAGTATGTCTTCACACACAACCCTGACCTACCTTCAGTATGTCTTCACACACAACCCTGACCTACCTTCATTATGTCTTCACACACAACCCTGACCTACCTTCATTATGTCTTCACACACAACCCTGACCTACCTTCATTATGTCTTCACACACAACCCTGACCTACCTTCAGTATGTCTTCACACACAACCCTGACCTACCTTCAGTATGTCTTCACACACAACCCTGACCTACCTTCATTATGTCTTCACACACAACCCTGACCTACCTTCATTATGTCTTCACACAAACCCTGACCTACCTTCATTATGTCTTCACACACAACCCTGACCTACCTTCATTATGTCTTCACACACAACCCTGACCTACCTTCAGTATGTCTTCACACACAACCCTGACCTACCTTCAGTATGTCTTCACACACAACCCTGACCTACCTTCAGTATGTCTTCACACACAACCCTGACCTACCTTCATTATGTCTTCACACACAACCCTGACCTACCTTCAGTATGTCTTCACACACAACCCTGACCTACCTTCAGTATGTCTTCACACACAACCCTGACCTACCTTCAGTATGTCTTCACACACAACCCTGACCTACCTTCATTATGTCTTCACACACAACCCTGACCTACCTTCAGTATGTCTTCACACACAACCCTGACCTACCTTCAGTATGTCTTCACACACAACCCTGACCTACCTTCATTATGTCTTCACACACAACCCTGACCTACCTTCATTATGTCTTCACACACA